>NGBS01000445.1:0-16994 GCA_002245135.1 Proteromonas lacertae
CAGTATACTTCACTTTTAAATATTCAGTAACACATCTTGATAAGCAAAACTATAAATTCTACTTTTACTTCTTCTTTTCTGAGCGAATTTTCCTAACCAAATAACACTATTATTCTGATAATAAGATATAAACCATTGACAGAATGAGTTAAAATTAATTGTGTTTTTATAAGATCTATCCAATGATTCTAGAACTTTCGTTATTTCATCTTCTGTAACGGCAAATTTATTATATTAAAAACCAAATTCCTAAAATCTGATCTTGTTAGTATACCAATATGTTCAGGAATTAGTAATTTACATAATAATGATAATAAATAATGAATTCTTTCAATACTTGTTCCTCTTACTTTCAACTCATTGCACATTAAATCAAACTTCTTACAAGCTATTTCGTAATGTTTTTTTACCTGTTTTATGATGGTTTATATGATTAATAGAATCTTGTACTTCTGATAGTGTTTGTCGCATTGTTAAATATCTTCCATCTATTCTTTTTTTCTCATATATTTCGTAGTTATGAATGACCAACCATCTTCGAATAACGGCTTGGATTTTGGTTGCACTGATATTTCTGTCACTTAAATACCACCACTACTTTTCCTTGATAAGGAGCCTTGTGATGTTCGTGAGGTTTTTCTCTGACTTATAGCATATCCTAAAATTGAAGATTTGACTTTGGCATTTGATTTTCTCAATTCATTGTATGTATATGATTTTTTACTTTCTTTTATACTATTCGATATAGGCTTAATAGATTGTTTTTTAATGCTGAATCTGCCTGTTCCAGAATTTCCGCCTGAAGAATCACTTGATTTTAAAACCACATTAATATCACCTGTTGTTCTATTTAAAGAATTGGCAATATTATCTTTATAAATTACATTAATAGTCTTATGCCTTTGCCGACGAATTACGTCTGATGTGGGATAATACCCGATAGTACCAGGTAATTCGAAAGTATCAATTGAAGGTGTTGTTGATTTACTAGGTATTGTACCATCAGTAGAGTTTGTTCTTCCCTATTAAACATAGGTTTCCCATTTACAACAACTGGATTTAAAGTTGGAATGTGTCTAACCGATATTTGTAATGTGACATCCGATTTTCTTCTATAAGGCCTAATTGGTGGTGGTGATTGAAATTGCATCTATTGAGCCGTATTTACTTCAAAAAAGCATATAATAGATGAACAAAAACAAATTACTAACTGATTTTTGAAATGACGATAAACATATGTTAGATGTACATTAATGAATTTTCATTATTCTTGGTATATGTAGGCATTTATTATACCTTAGTGATATAAAAGTGAAACTACAGACAAATGAAGATGCAGAAATGATCAAGAAAACCTTTGAAGTCGATGCTTTACTTCATCCAGAAAACAGAAAAGAGAGTAATAGAAGTTATAAATAATCTACTGATATTGTATTATTTAAAGTAGTAATATTGAATAGTCATTTTGAAGCAACTGAAGCTAAAATTTTGAGAATTCTATCTGGTAGTGCTATGGATTATTTAAGAGTAGCTGTAATTAACATTAGGAGAATTTAAATAATTTATTTATTTTTGTTTTGTTTAATTAATCACGACAATACCCTAATAAACATAATTTAAACAACAATAAAATGTATCTGACGATAATAGATAATTATTTATTCATTACACTTTTGACATATAGGGAATTCAACAGAAATAGGATAATCTCTTTCTCTAGGTGTTTCAGCAGTAGAAACAGTTCTGGCATAATTATTAATATAATTTTTCATCAATAATTCCATACCAGCAATACGTGAGAATAAATCATTATGATAAATAGTAATTTGTGCATTCAAATCATCATAAGCCTGTACAACACCCCATGATTGTATATCCTTCGTTAATTGAGTCAAAACAGATGTAATACTACCTTCTTCTCAGTTTCTTTAATAATGCTATTTTTATCATTTTCAGTTTCTCTTTCAAAGTTGCCCATAGAATCACCATAAGCAGCATAAGCATCAGTATGATCTTTCTCAGTAACTTGAACATCATTGTAAATATCTTTAGATTGTTCTACTACAATTGTATTGAACTTATCTTCAGTTTGACTCATTAAACTAGTTCTTTCTTTACCTCCTTCTTGTATATTACTAACTCTGGCTTTCTCCTTTTGTGAATATAATGTATTAAGATCTGTAAGAGCACTATATCTAGCTAAATGATTAGATGTCATTTTCTCCATTTGTTGTACAATCATCTCAGTGAATACTGCATAATCATTGGATATATCACTTTGATAAGCAGTTATATTTTGATGAAAGGCTTGTAATTCATCTTCAATATCACTAGTCATTTCTTTACAATGTTCATTGACATATTTCTCAAATTCGGTTATTTCAGTCTTTTTCTGTTCATGATAAGCCACTAATGATAATCGATTCTTATCTATCTTATCACATACAGCTTTATACCACAAAGTAAGTTTAGCTTTAGATACTTCTACTTGATGATCTAATTCTTTCAACTGTACCATTACAGTCTCATTACACATTGATTTAAACTTTGCGTATAATGTTGAATATAATACTTGGAAGTTATTATGTACTTCATCCAATTCTCCAGTTTGTTTTTCCACGAAGGATGTAATATCATCTAATAATCTTTGACAATCACCATCTCTTTTCTCTTGAAATTCCTCTACTGTTTTATGCATTTCTGATAGACTACCTTTAATATTCATTATTATATTATCATTAAGATCTTGGTTGAATGATTCTACATCACATATACGCTGTACTTTGGAATGATATCCTTTTACATCTTTGACTGCTTCTTCTACTGTTCTAATTAATTGTTTTGCTTTGATAACATTTCTATCTTCATTCTCTTGATGAATACCTAAATGATCAATACAATCATCTAACTTTATATCCGTTTCAACTACTTGTTTTTGTAATTCTGAGATATGTTTATTTGTCTTTTTTAAATCTTTTTCTGCTTGGGTTAATAGCTTTGTTTTATCTTCTAAAGTTTTCTTCATTGTTGCATAATCATTTTCAGCTATATAGATCTGTGCTTGAGCTATCTTTTTAAACTGATCTTCTAATTCATTCACTCTTCTACTATAATCTTGTAATATTGTCGCTTTTAATACTTTCTTATTTTGTTCAGGTCTATTCCTCATACTCTTTATTCTATGCAATACGTCGAGTGTATTTAACATATCTTCATAGAGACTCTGACTACCACATAAATTACCAATGAAACATGTATATCCTCTACCGTTGAAGCTATCCACTAATAACCTTGTCATTTGTGAATCATTAAATGGTAATTGAGGAGTTCTATCAATAATACCTCGAATTAATCGATGTAAAGCGTATAATGATTGATTTAATACTTTAGTATCCACTTTATCACCTGGTGGGATTGGGTTTTGACCGACACACTCAGATCCTGCTACTTCAACGAAGGTCATTTTTCCAATCTTCATATATTCTTCACCTTTTGGTGATATTTCTCTCATATAGATAATCATGGTGAATATAGCGTGTGAATAGACTTTACGGATATTGTCTTCACTTGAACGACGTTTGAATGCTGTTGTTAATGCGGATTGTACATCTTCTTCCTTTGTTGAAGTGATTTCACTCAATCCTTTCACTACTACACCTCTGATAGGATCATCTACCACTTGTAACTCTTGATTGTTCTGGAAAAATAAATCGGAAATTACTTCATTGTATAATTCACAATAGGAAGCTGTAATAATGTATTCATTATCAGTTTTACCTAATGTTTTATAAATTGAATGAACTGCCTGAGCGATAATTCCTTGTTCAGATCCACTTCCAATCATTGTGGTAGTTTTACCACAGGTAGATGGTCCATACACAAATATAGTGGCACTGTTGCCATCTAGTACTGGATCCACATACTTTTTAACTGTTTTTGTGTATATATCGGTGGTTGTAGCCTTTTCTGAGAATATACGGTCATATTTATAAATTTTAGGAGCTATAGCAGGGTTAGCAGTGTTATTGATAGTAATAGAATTCTCGCTAGAACTGAATTTAACTTCAATATCAGTTGTTTTGTCTTTTTCTTCTTGATTCAACTCCCTATCAAATATATAAATAGTCATACCTTGGTCTAATAACTACTTGCATGCTAGACATCTTTTAATCCAAACAAAATCAAAAAATATAAAAAGTGTAAGTATAGTGATAAAGATGTATCTTCTTTTTCAAATCAAGGAATTGTAAAGTTATTTTTGAAATTTTTAAATTCTCAAATAAACACATTTAAATACTCATTAAAGATATAAATACTATTATACACTATTTCTTCTATCCATTATTTTGAATATATTACGACTTTTCTTTTTCTTTTTACCTGATTCATCTTTAGCTTTCTGCAATTTAGCTACTAGTACATGTGTTGTATCTTCATATGAATCACATTCATCCTGTAACGTCTCTGACACCTTTATAAAATGAAGCAGTTGTTCATTTGCATCTAAATAAATAATATCATATAATACGTTTGATTAACGCCTCTAAATCCTCTTAGCGTTTTTAAGATCCTCTATTGAAAAGGCCTCTGTTATTACTTTGAAATCATTTGCACTTGCTGAGTAAGTATCTTCTTTAAAATGTGTTTTGATTGGTGTATATTCACATTCTGGAATGCTTTCTGGTTCTATGTGAGGTATTTCTGGCATTACAAAATCGTCTAGTTTTATTATAGTGGATGGAGGTGGTTGTGGAATTGGATCTTTTTTGACAGGTTCTTTTATTGGAACCGGAGGAGGTTGCTTGGACTGTCTGTATGGATTTGAGAATAAACCATATTTACCTCTACTTTTAGGTTTCTCTTGCTCTTTCTTTGTATTATCTGCATTTTCTTCAGTCTTGAGGTAAAATTTTGATGCATTAGAATTAGTTGGAGGAGGAGTAACAGGAGCATCTAATGATCCATATGTATCATCGTCTAGAGAACCATATGTGTCTCCAAGTGAACTTGTGATGCCTTTCCTTGATGAGCTGCTGAATAGTTTATCTTTTAAATTTAAATGTGGATCAATACCTTCAGGAAGAGTAAAACGGCGCATAAAATGAAGAAAGAAAGAAAATATATGTCAAGTCAAATCATTATTTAGGTTATCGGTGTTTGAGCGGGTTAGTGGAAAAAACCGCCAATACATTTGAATTAAATTGTCATTATCTCAATAAAATGGATATTAGAATGTTCTTTGGTGGAGGAAACAAATCCAGTGCTCCTCATCCTGTACCAAAAGCTGATAATAAGAATCAGGAATCGAAAATACCACACAAATCTACACATAGTAACGAACATCGTTCATCTAAATCTATAGATGCTGAAAATAATGACTTTAATGCAAGTATAATAATATTTGTTCATTTTAGGTCAAATGAAAAGAAAATCCGATAGTAGTGAATCTAAGATACCACATTCAAAGCATCATGATAAATCTGATAATACTGAACCGCCAAAGAAGCGTCTGCATAAAGGAACAACAAATGAACCAGTAGTTGATTTATCTTCCAAACCAAAAGAGATTAAACATCACAAGCATGATGAATCCGCAACTAAAAGAAAAAGTGATGGAGTTGTTGAGAATAAAGAAAGTAAAATAGCTAAATCAAATGAATTAAAGCCAATTCCAAAACCAAAACCAGAAGAGAAGAAATCACAACCACAACAACAACCTCCTCCTCCTCCTCCTTCATCATCATCTACTCCATCATCAATACCTCCACCTTCAAAATTAAAGAGAAAGAACAATCCATTAGCTTTAAAATCATCAAAACCATCATCATCAAATACAACAGCTACAGCTTCTACTGCAACAAAAACATCTTCAACCCCAGAACCACCCATAACAACCAAAAAATCCCCCAAAGTGACAAAAGTAAAACCAGATGAACAAAAAGCATCTCCACCTAAACCTAAGTCAAATAGAGCATTTTATTTCATGACAAAAGGAATGATTCAACCTCCACATCATGGTGAATTAGATATGCCAGTAGGAAAACCAAACTGTTTAGCAAATAAAACATTTGTAATAACAGGAGTATGTGATCATTTTACACGAGAGGAAATAACTGAATTAGTACAAGAATATGGAGGTAAAGTAACAACAGCAGTAAGTGGTAAAACAAGTTATTTGATTGTTGGTAATACATTAGAAGATGGTAGGCCAGTTACTGAAGGATCAAAGTATAAGAAAGCATCTGAACAAACACATACACCAATATTGGATGAAAAACAATTTTGTGATTTGATTAATAAAACTAATCCAAATCCAACACAAGATAATAAGAATAATGATAAACTAAAATCAGATAGTAACAGTGGATCAATGAAGTCAGTAATGTCTATTTCAATACCAATAAATGATGATCAAAACAATAAAACCAGTATAAAGAATGCAATATTGAAAAGAGGCACAGACAATGAATTATGGACTGATAAATATAAACCAACCAAAATCAATGATATAATAGGTAATAGCAATAATATTAAGCAATTAAAAGAATGGCTAGAGAATTGGGAATCTTTACATTTACATGTATCATCATCAGATAATCAATCAAAAACACCAACACCAGCTAAAGATAATAAAGACAAATCAAAGAAAACTCCGTCAAAAAGAAGAAATGATTTAAAGAAGGCTGTATTGATATCAGGACCTCCAGGAATAGGTAAAACCACAACAGCTACAATAATAGGTAAAGAATTAGGATATGAAATATTCGAAATGAATGCAAGTGATACAAGGAATAAATCAGCAATAGAAGAACAATTAAAAGAAGCAATAAATGGAAATTGTGTAATAAGTTTCACTGTAAAGAATAACCACAATCGATTAGTAATAATGGATGAAGTAGATGGTATGTCCAGTGGAGATAGAGGCGGGATGAGTGAATTAATAAAACAAATTGATAAATGTAAATGTCCGATTATTTGTATATGTAATGATAGACAGAATAATAATATTAGAACATTAGCCAATCATTGTAAAGATTTACAGTTTATGAAACCTCCATTAATATCAATAAGAACTAAAATGATGAATATTGCAAAGAATGAAGGATTAATTATTGAACCAAATGCAATGGATACAATAATAGAATCATCCAATTATGATATTAGACAAATATTGAATAATATGCAAATGTTAAGAAAAACTCAGTTATCTGTGAATAAATCATATATTTCTGATCATGTTAATTCTACATCCAAAGATGTTGTATATATATATATATATATATATATAATTGTTAATAGAATCCAGCAACAAATGCATTTGAAGCATGTAAAGTTATACTTTATACAGATACAACTGCAACTAAAGTTCCACCGTTTTATCAGCGATTAGAATCATTTTATGTTGATTATGATATGGTTCCATTATTGGTTCATGTATATATATATTATTAATATATAGGAAAACTATATAACATCAATTAACAACTGTAGGACACTACCAGAAGAAGAGAAACTAAGAAGAATGTTAGAATGTAGTGAAATATTAAGTACAGAATCAATAATGTCTAGTCATTTACGTCTAAATCAATCATGGAGTCTATTATCTTATATAGGATATATGAATGTAAGTGTAGGTTCAATATGTAAAGGAACACTAGGAATGCCTTCATTTCCAAAATGGTTAGGTAATAATAGCAGCAGAAATAAAAGGAAGAAAGATATATCACACTTATTATTGAGGTCTAAGAATATAATTAATACCTCATCAAGATCTTATAGATTGGATTATTTACCATACTTAAGATCTCATTTAATTAAACCATTATATAATGAAGATTGCGATGTAAATGAAGTGATTAATAGTTTAGATGAATATGGTTATGATAATATTGATTTAATGGAGATAATGTGTCAATATACATTTAATAGGGAAGATTTAACATGTAATATTGATAAGAAAGTTAAAACTAATTTAACTAAAACGTATAATTTTAGTATTGTTATAGATTTATAGGTTTAATAAACGAAGTCATCTTACATCTCAAGCATTAATTCATGATCAACAAGAAGCAATGTCATTCAGATCACTAAAGAAATCAACACCAAAGAAGAAATTAAAGAGAAACAGTAAAGTTGTTATGGAAGAAGAAGAAGAGGAAGAAAGTGAATCGATTCAAAATGATACTTTTGAAGATGAAATTATTGAATTGGATTAAGTTTAAACTAAATATGCTTATTATTATTGTTATTATTTGTTATTAACAAATACATACGAAATATAATAAAATATGAATATTATTTAGTATATATCTCTTTTTGCTGTTATATATTTCTTGTTTCTTCTTCACAAAAGAAGGATTTGTTGAGGTATTATTGAATAATTGTATATATCCTCCTGATGATGCTCCACCAAGAAGATCAAGTGCTCAAAAGTCTAAGCGAAGATTATCTCTAAGTCCTCCAGTATCAAGATAGATTAAATTAAAATACAGTTTATGTTAAAATTGTTTTATTTTCATTTCATTAAAAGTGAACTTTTCATACGGGTCAAAGCCTTCAACTTTTCATTCAATAAAGAAGAAAAGCGACGTTCCTCGACGGTAGAATGAAATAGAAGTTACCTTCTTACTTTCTATCTTACTCCCGTTTCAAGGCTGGACCTTTCCCGAATCCTCAAAGCTTTTGGATATATCTTGTTAAATAATAACAAGATGACTGACTTTACTATAGAAATGATCCTGTTCAAGTACAGTCTTAAAATTTTATTTTATTTTTCATTTTTATATATATTTTCAAAATATGAATTATTTTATGGCACAATAATTCAAAATTCGAAATAAAACTCATATCAACATATTTAAACTCTAATATATATAATATTCCATTAGTGTATATGCATTCTATTGAAATGGAGGGTATGTTGAGTAAAAGAGTTAGTAATATAGAAAATTGTCACTATTTATATATTAGCAAGAATATTAGAAAATAAAGTATGATTAATTATTTGATATTGAAGAATTCTTTTGATAATTCTTTCTTTTCATCTTGTGTAAGTCCTTCTATTTTTATTCTTCCAATTGACGAGAATGTTTCTAGAAATGATTGTAATTCTGATTTATCAATATTCTCTTTCACAGTAATTGATAATTTTTTAAAAAATAGTGAATACTTCTTTATTAGCTTCCATTAATTTTAATCCACTTTCATTTAATTCATTTCATGATAGATTTATTTTTTCTAATGGATAATAATCTTTTAATCTTTCTATTAATAATCTCAATCCTTTTTCACTCATTCCAATATCTATTTCAAATAATAAACATATAATATTCATTAAATACTTAAATGATTTAATGTAGAATCATTAACAAGTATATATTTTGATATATAATATCTATTCCTTCATCTCCAATATCATTGTTATGAATTGAAATATATTTTGAGTCTTTTGGTAAAACATCTATTAACTCTTTTAATCCTTTATTACATAATCAATCTGCTTTATAAATGAAATATGACAATCATTGATATTCAAATCTATTTCATAATAAATATAGTATTTATACTTGAAAAATCATAATTCTTATTATCATTTATTTTCTTTTTTATACAGTAATCCAAATAATATTCTAATTCTTCATTTGTCCATGATGAATTTTTCATTTCTATATATGGATATTCTTCTTTTTCTAAGGATTTTTGACAAATTGATTTTAATCCTTTCATTCTAATATTATTTCCTTTGAAATTTATTATGATCAATTAAGTTTATGTAAGGATATGTTTGCAATATTGAAGTTGTGTTATTTAATTACCATATGTTATTGAAATATTCTTAATAAAGAGTTGAAAAATAAATTCTTTGTTTAATGATATAAACATTTATTTCATAGATAACAATAATCATCCCATATAAAAAAATTAAATCAATATGATATAACAACAAAATTATATAAAAACAAAATTTATCACGATTTTTATAATTAATATATATTATATATGTGTGATAATGAAATACATTTCATTACTCATTTGAATTATGTAATAAAGAGGATGTTTCTGTATAATGTTTTGTTTTTATTCGATTCTCTTCATTAAATCCATCTTCACCTTGTATTTCTTCAGTATCAGGTGGAGGTGGAGGACTAATCATTACAGCACAAGAAGTACCTTCAGTTTCTCTTGTTTTAATTATAGTAGCAGGAGATGATGGAGATATAATAGGAGATGGAATATCAATATTCTCTGGAGATTCAACTGGTAATTCTATTGAACGAACTGTTATAAAACCAGATTTCTTCTCTCTCCATTGTAAATAAAATACACTTGGAACAGAAACGCAGAATATTGTTAATAATAGAGTTAATCCAATATTCACAAAGGTAGGTAATGGACTATACGTTTCTAATGTGGATAATATTGCTGCAAATGCTGCCCATGCATCTCCACCTAACATCAGTGGACCTGTAGCTCCAAGACCAACATCATCACCGTGAGATATAAACATTGAAGCTAAAGTAGTTAAGAAAATTGCAGGAAATTCTGTCACAACAGCTATATTTAATATATATTAAAAATTATATGTATATATATACTTGCTACTACCATATTACCCATTTTCGCAATCATTGCTCCAAAACATATTGTACAGAATGCTAATACACCACGACAGAAATATGTACATATTGAAATGTGTTTTTTAGCTTTCTTTGAGGGTAAAGCATTCCAACATAAAGACAAACTTAATATAAAATGAATAATCCATGCCAATAAACCACAAGGGACTATCCAATCTTCTTTACTTCTAATTAGAAAAAAAATAATAGTACAACCAAAGCATGAAGCTGTCCAAACTAAAGATGACAGAAAACCTATCAATATCACTCGCAAATATTTATTCCAATGTTTTGGGATTTTAGGAGGTAAAACCTTCCACATCTCGACGAAAACAAGATCACCAAAACAAGCAAACGCCACTGAAGATATTGAAGCCTTCCAATCAGCAGAAGATTTGGCTGAGGTGATAAGAGCGTATGAACCAGGAATAAAAGTGAAAGGTATTGCTGAAATTGTACCACCTATAATACCCCCCAATTTTTCTACTAGCACAGTAGCTATAATTGCGAACGCGCCTGCGGCTAGTCCTGATTCAGTAGATGATAGGACTTCGTTCCAAAACATAATTCGATTCAAAATTAATCTGAATTAAGTTTGGTGTGATTTGAGGGTAAAAATGTAAAGAAACAGTATAATACTCCAAATTAATGCATTTCTACTAACATGAGTATAAGATGTAATAGGTTTAATAGTTAGTATGATTTTGAATTATATAGATATTGAAGTATTTTTTGTTGTATGTGTTATTTAGTAAACCAATAAACAAGCAATAATATGTAATGCTGATATAAGTGTAAGTGATGGCTGAAGCTATAACATTGAGCAAAATATTTTATAACCGTCTTATTCATTACTCCAACTATATTACATGAATTGTATATATGAGTGTATGTAGTAGTTAATATTTTTAAATTAAGTGATTTGCTAGAACTTTCAATTAAGCAATTATTACACAAAATTTGAGATATTTACAATTATAAATCTTATGAATCAATCTTAGTAATACTATTAATCAAATTATACAAAGAATATAAATAAATAAAAGTTCTGGAATATAATATGATAGTATTTAATATTGATGTTTGATTTAATAGACAATCCAATTGGTAATGTTTGATTTAGGTTATTACTAGACAATTTAGATGTTGGAATAATTGGTTTTCATTATGTAAATTTGAGTAATATCTCAATAGATGATGAAAGTGTTATATTATTATCAAATAAGTTAAATTTAATCTCAATAAATTTCAAAGGAAATAATATTAGAATGAAAGGATTAAAATCAATTTGTCAAAAATCCTTAGAAAAAGAAGAATATCCATATATAGAAATGAAAAATTCATCATGGACAAATGAAGAATTAGAATATTATTTGGATTACTGTATAAAAAAGAAAATAAATGATAATAAGAATTATGATTTTTCAAGTATAAATACTATATTTATTATGAAATAGATTTGAATATCAATGATTGTCATATTTCATTTATAAAGCAGATTGATTATGTAATAAAGGATTAAAAGAGTTAATAGATGTTTTACCAAAAGACTCAAAATATATTTCAATTCATAACAATGATATTGGAGATCAAGGAATAGATATTATATATCAAAATATATACTTGTTAATGATTCTACATTAAATCATTTAAGTATTTAATGAATATTATATGTTTATTATTTGAAATAGATATTGGAATGAGTGAAAAAGGATTGAGATTATTAATAGAAAGATTAAAAGATTATTATCCATTAGAAAAAATAAATCTATCATGAAATGAATTAAATGAAAGTGGATTAAAATTAATGGAAGCTAATAAAGAAGTATTCACTATTTTTTAAAAAATTATCAATTACTGTGAAAGAGAATATTGATAAATCAGAATTACAATCATTTCTAGAAACATTCTCGTCAATTGGAAGAATAAAAATAGAAGGACTTACACAAGATGAAAAGAAAGAATTATCAAAAGAATTCTTCAATATCAAATAATTAATCATACTTTATTTTCTAATATTCTTGCTAATATATAAACAGTGACAATTTTCTATATTACTAACTCTTTTACTCAACATACCCTCCATTTCAATAGAATGCATATACACTAATGGAATATTATATATATTAGAGTTTAAATATGTTGATATGAGTTTTATTTCGAATTTTGAATTATTGTGCCATAAAATAATTCATATTTTGAAAATATATATAAAAATGAAAAATAAAATAAAATTTTAAGACTGTACTTGAACAGGATCATTTCTATAGTAAAGTCAGTCATCTTGTTATTATTTAACAAGATATATCCAAAAGCTTGAGGATTCGGGAAAGGTCCAGCCTTGAAACGGGAGTAAGATAGAAAGTAAGAAGGTAACTTCTATTTCATTCTACCGTCGAGGAACGTCGCTTTTCTTCTTTATTGAATGAAAAGTTGAAGGCTTTGACCCGTATGAAAAGTTCACTTTTAATGAAATGAAAATAAAACAATTTTAACATAAAATGTATTTTAATTTAATCTATCTTGATACTGGAGGACTTAGAGATAATCTTCGCTTAGACTTTTGAGCACTTGATCTTCTTGGTGGAGCATCATCAGGAGGATATATACAATTATTCAATAATACCTCAACAAATCCTTCTATTGTGAAGAAGAAACAAGAAATATATAACAGCAAAAAGAGATATATACTAAATAATATTCATATTTTATTATATTTCATTAATATTTGAGTATGTATTTGTTAATAACAAATAATAACAATAATAATAAGCATATTTAGTTTAAACTTAATCCAATTCAATAATTTCATCTTCAAAAGTATCATTTTGAATCGATTCACTTTCTTCCTCTTCTTCTTCTTCCATAACAACTTTACTGTTTCTCTTTAATTTCTTCTTTGGTGTTGATTTCTTTAGTGATCTGAATGACATTGCTTCTTGTTGATCATGAATTAATGCTTGAGATGTAAGATGACTTCGTTTATTAAACCTATAAATCTATAACAATACTAAAATTATACGTTTTAGTTAAATTAGTTTTAACTTTCTTATCAATATTACATGTTAAATCTTCCCTATTAAATGTATATTGACACATTATCTCCATTAAATCAATATTATCATAACCATATTCATCTAAACTATTAATCACTTCATTTACATCGCAATCTTCATTATATAATGGTTTAATTAAATGAGATCTTAAGTATGGTAAATAATCCAATCTATAAGATCTTGATGAGGTATTAATTATATTCTTAGACCTCAATAATAAGTGTGATATATCTTTCTTCCTTTTATTTCTGCTGCTATTATTACCTAACCATTTTGGAAATGAAGGCATTCCTAGTGTTCCTTTACATATTGAACCTACACTTACATTCATATATCCTATATAAGATAATAGACTCCATGATTGATTTAGACGTAAATGACTAGACATTATTGATTCTGTACTTAATATTTCACTACATTCTAACATTCTTCTTAGTTTCTCTTCTTCTGGTAGTGTCCTACAGTTGTTAATTGATGTTATATAGTTTTCCTATATATTAATAATATATATATACATGAACCAATAATGGAACCATATCATAATCAACATAAAATGATTCTAATCGCTGATAAAACGGTGGAACTTTAGTTGCAGTTGTATCTGTATAAAGTATAACTTTACATGCTTCAAATGCATTTGTTGCTGGATTCTATTAACAATTATATATATATATATATATATATATATATATATATATATATACAACATCTTTGGATGTAGAATTAACATGATCAGAAATATATGATTTATTCACAGATAACTGAGTTTTTCTTAACATTTGCATATTATTCAATATTTGTCTAATATCATAATTGGATGATTCTATTATTGTATCCATTGCATTTGGTTCAATAATTAATCCTTCATTCTTTGCAATATTCATCATTTTAGTTCTTATTGATATTAATGGAGGTTTCATAAACTGTAAATCTTTACAATGATTGGCTAATGTTCTAATATTATTATTCTGTCTATCATTACATATACAAATAATCGGACATTTACATTTATCAATTTGTTTTATTAATTCACTCATCCCGCCTCTATCTCCACTGGACATACCATCTACTTCATCCATTATTACTAATCGATTGTGGTTATTCTTTACAGTGAAACTTATTACACAATTTCCATTTATTGCTTCTTTAATTGTTCTTCTATTGCTGATTTATTCCTTGTATCACTTGCATTCATTTCGAATATTTCATATCCTAATTCTTTACCTATTATTGTAGCTGTTGTGGTTTTACCTATTCCTGGAGGTCCTGATATCAATACAGCCTTCTTTAAATCATTTCTTCTTTTTGATGGAGTTTTCTTTGATTTGTCTTTATTATCTTTAGCTGGTGTTGGTGTTTTTGATTGATTATCTGATGATGATACATGTAAATGTAAAGATTCCCAATTCTCTAGCCATTCTTTTAATTGCTTAATATTATTGCCTATTACCTATTATATCATTGATTTTGGTTGGTTTATATTTATCAGTCCATAATTCATTGTCTGTGCCTCTTTTCAATATTGCATTCTTTATACTGGTTTTATTGTTTTGATCATCATTTATTGGTATTGAAATAGACATTACTGACTTCATTGATCCACTGTTACTATCTGATTTTAGTTTATCATTATTCTTATTATCTTGTGTTGGATTTGGATTAGTTTTATTAATCAAATCACAAAATTGTTTTTCATCCAATATTGGTGTATGTGTTTGTTCAGATGCTTTCTTATACTTTGATCCTTCAGTAACTGGCCTACCATCTTCTAATGTATTACCAACAATCAAATAACTTGTTTTACCACTTACTGCTGTTGTTACTTTACCTCCATATTCTTGTACTAATTCAGTTATTTCCTCTCGTGTAAAATGATCACATACTCCTGTTATTACAAATGTTTTATTTGCTAAACAGTTTGGTTTTCCTACTGGCATATCTAATTCACCATGATGTGGAGGTTGAATCATTCCTTTTGTCATGAAATAAAATGCTCTATTTGACTTAGGTTTAGGTGGAGATGCTTTTTGTTCATCTGGTTTTACTTTTGTCACTTTGGGGGATTTTTTGGTTGTTATGGGTGGTTCTGGGGTTGAAGATGTTTTTGTTGCAGTAGAAGCTGTAGCTGTTGTATTTGATGATGATGGTTTTGATGATTTTAAAGCTAATGGATTGTTCTTTCTCTTTAATTTTGAAGGTGGAGGTATTGATGATGGAGTAGATGATGATGAAGGAGGAGGAGAGGAGGTTGTTGTTGTGGTTGTGATTTCTTCTCTTCTGGTTTTGGTTTTGGAATTGGCTTTAATTCATTTGATTTAGCTATTTTACTTTCTTTATTCTCAACAACTCCATCACTTTTTCTTTTAGTTGCGGATTCATCATGCTTGTGATGTTTAATCTCTTTTGGTTTGGAAGATAAATCAACTACTGGTTCATTTGTTGTTCCTTTATGCAGACGCTTCTTTGGCGGTTCAGTATTATCAGATTTATCATGATGCTTTGAATGTGGTATCTTAGATTCACTACTATCGGATTTTCTTTTCATTTGACCTAAAATGAACAAATATTATTATACTTGCATTAAAGTCATTATTTTCAGCATCTATAGATTTAGATGAACGATGTTCGTTACTATGTGTAGATTTGTGTGGTATTTTCGATTCCTGATTCTTATTATCAGCTTTTGGTACAGGATGAGGAGCACTGGATTTGTTTCCTCCACCAAAGAACATTCTAATATCCATTTTATTGAGATAATGACAATTTAATTCAAATGTATTGGCGGTTTTTTCCACTAACCCGCTCAACACCGATAACCTAAATAATGATTTGACTTGACATATATTTTCTTTCTTTCTTCATTTTATGCGCCGTTTTACTCTTCCTGAAGGTATTGATCCACATTTAAATTTAAAAGATAAACCATTCAGCAGCTCATCAAGGAAAGGCATCACAAGTTCACTTGGAGACACATATGGTTCTCTAGACGATGATACATATGGATCATTAGATGCTCCTGTTACTCCTCCTCCAACTAATTCTAATGCATCAAAATTTTACCTCAAGACTGAAGAAAATGCAGATAATACAAAGAAAGAGCAAGAGAAACCTAAAAGTAGAGGTAAATATGGTTTATTCTCAAATCCATACAGACAGTCCAAGCAACCTCCTCCGGTTCCAATAAAGAACCTGTCAAAAAAGATCCAATTCCACAACCACCTCCATCCACTATAATAAAACTAGACGATTTTGTAATGCCAGAAATACCTCACATAGAACCAGAAAGCATTCCAGAATGTGAATATACACCAATCAAAACACA
>NGBS01000610.1:0-76495 GCA_002245135.1 Proteromonas lacertae
CGTGAAATCAACTGTCGTCGAGCTGCTTCAGCTGCATTTCAAGAGAATGTTGGTAGACAAGGACATTCTAATTTCTCTCATGGAATTGATATATTAACCAAAACTGATTTTTATGCAGTTGGTAATCGTAATAATAGTTATTTAATACTTGGTCCATATGTTGCTTCATTTAGTGAATATAGTCAAGCATTAATTGATCATGCAGTAAATGTAAAAATCGAACATTGGGATGCTGAAATAAGAACATTAAGTGCTGAAGCTTTACATAACTTAACACCTTGTAATCCTGATTATATGGTAAATACAGTAATACCTCGATTAATCCAAAATACCTTATCAAACCAAGTATATCGTCGACATGGTGCTTATTAGCATTGAGTGAAATAATCTTATCATTATATGAATTAAACTATGAATTGAAAGAAGATGTATTAAAATCAATTCGAAATGTGGTAATAAATGTAGAAAAAGAGCGTTTATATCGTGGTAAAGGTGGAAGTATAGTTCGTTTGGAATATGTCGATTAATTGAATGTATTAGTTTATGCCATCATCCATTAAGTGAGAAAGGAATATTACGATTATTACAATCGTTAGATGAACATTTTAAACAAAGTTAGAAGATATTCAAAAAGCTGCATCTTATTCATTTCGTTCATTTTCTGAAGAATATTTCAAGCAATTATCTTCTGAAATGATGGATAAAGTAATATCAGTATATGTATTAGGTTTACAGAATGATGATAATCCAGCAGTAACTCGTGGTTTTAGTTTAGCTTTAGGTTGTTTACCAGGTTATTCAATCAATACAGCTGAGAGACAAAAAATAGTATTTAATGCTTTAATCAATGCAACTCATATTCAAGAGAAAAGAGATGAAAGAGATGCTGAAACTCGAAGAAATGCAATGAAAGCATTAAGTGATTTGGCTTGTCGAATTGGATTAAATGAAGAAGGATTAAATGAAGAAATCAGATTATTAGTATTTGATAGTTTATATATTGGTACAATGGATTATTGTATAGAAGATCGTGGGTGTTGGTTCTTGGATAAGAAAAGAATCTTTATTAGGAATGGAGAAATTTATGAATATGTTATTAGAAGTAGAATTGGAAAAAGCAAATTTATTACCATTGAATCAATATAATAAAGAAGTAAAGATTGGTTCAATATTACATACTAAATATGGAAAAGGTAAATTAATAGAAAAAGAGAATGTAGAAATCGAAAAAGGTAAAAATGAAGAATTATTCATAATCGAATTTGATGAAGAATCAATTGGTTCAAGAACATTTCCATTAAAGAAAGGAAAACTAAACAAAAACTTGTGTAAAATAGAAATAAGAGAAGAAAATGATGATGAAGAGTTTAATTGTGGTGATGTAGAGAATCGAAAAGAATATTTGACTGAAGATATAAATCGAAAAGTATTAGATAGTTTAACCAATCAAAATCCTTTGATAAAGAATGAATATAAAAACAAGAAACATTATTATACTGAAGATATGATAGTTCGATTAATGAATGTGTTAATAAAACAAAGTGTAGAAAAGATCGATAATATTCGTCAAACATCAGGTGAAATATTATTAAGAATTTTATATCATAATCCTCCATTTTATATATACCTAATAAAAGTGAATTAGAACATTTAATACCCAAAGATTTTAACAGTTGGAGTAGTCCTCAATTTGTATATCCAATGATGGTGAAAGTATTATCAATTGAAGGTTATAATAATTCATTAGTAGAAGGAATAGTAGTGAGTGGTTGGTGGTTTAACTGAATCATTGAGTAAACCATCCTCAGATGCCCTTAATAGAATGGGTGTAATAAACAAAGTGGAATTGGTTTAGTTTGGTTAAATCATTTTGGCATTTTATATAATTCATGTATTTGAATTATATAAAGGAATGTTCGAATAAATATATCCGTTATTTCAAATGTGTGAGAAATTATTGAACAATAACTGTTTTAATAAATTAAATGAGAAAGAACATGAAAGATTTAACTTTGAATTAATTCGTGTTTCAATAGATGAAGTGAAAAGAGTATAATAAATATATGTTAATATTTATATATATAATAAAAATAGACTCGAGATGCCAAAGAAGATATTATATTCAATTCCAATATTTATAAATTTATTATCAAATGAAGGAGAAGTAAGAAAACAATGTATAAAGCATTTATTAGTGAATTTGACTCATGTTTTTCCAAAAGTAAGAAATACAACAGCTGAACAATTATATATCAAATTTTTAACATTAGAAAACTTTTTAGATGAAGATAATATGGATAAAGTATTAGATATATTATCAACTACAAATTGGAATGAAGATGTATATAATATAATATATATATAATATTCAATAGATTGAAGAATTAAAGAAAATCAAATTACCATTATATGAAATATTTGAATTACCACCTCCTCAATATTATAGCAAATCAGCAGATGGAAGTGAAAACATTAAGAAAGGAACAAGTAAAAAGGATGATAAAGATAAAGATGGTTTTGCTCAAGGATTTCAAGAAATGCTTGATCTTGGTTTAGATGGTTAAAATTATCTGATTTTATTATTATCTATTGCTATTACTTATACTATTAAGTGTTTTTTATGGTATTTAGGATGTGATTGTGTTTAATTTGAAAAGATTTAGATAATTTGATAAAAATAAATCTCAATAATGAATATTCAATATGTTTATTATTCATGTATTAATCATTCAATATTGAAGAATTCTTTTGATAATTCTTTCTTTTCTTCTTTTGATATTCCATCTATTTTGATTATTCCAATTGTTGAAAATATTTCGAAAAAGGATTTTAATTCTGATTTATCTATATTCTCTTTCACTGTTATGGATAATTCATCTAAACTATCAAATACTTCTTGATTTTCTTTCATTAATATCAATTCTTCTTCATTTAATTCATTTCCTGATATATTTATCTTTTCTAATAGTTTATAATCTTTTAATCTTTCTATTAACATTTTTAATCCTTCTTCACTCATTCCAATATCTATTCATATGATATTTTTATATTATATTTTATAATACTTGATAGATTTAATGAATCATAATCATCAACGACTTTATGAAAATATTTACATATTATTTCTATTCCTTCATTTCCAATTTCATTATTATTATATATCGATATTATTTTTGTCTTATCTTTTGGAAGCATTTAAAAGTGTTCCTTTACTGATGGAACTTCATTTGGAAGGTAATTTGTTTGAAGAAGGTATTGATGATGTAATGAAATTGTATCAGAATTATCCGAGATGCAAAATATCACTTGAGTAATATATTTTGTGTGTATATAGTATTTCTACAATATATAATTATAACTGAAATCGTATATTTTTATGAATAATTTGTTTATAATGTTATTGAAATTATGAAAGGAGATAAAGCATAGACTTTTTAGAATTGGGTTGTGAAAACTAGAGTATAATTGTAGAATAATATTATAATAATGAAAATCATCTCTATTTACTCGATTTTTATATAACAATTATCAACATAGTATTTTGAATTGTCATTATAGTATTCATACACTTCACTGTGTTCCATCTCATAATTACCTCTAATTTTACATTCACATTCGATTCGCACATTCTTCTCTTCATTTCCTTCAAAGCATTTCCAATATAATACTAAATAATTATCAATTAATTCAAAGAAACTAATCTTTTCTTCTTTTCGTAATTCTCTCAATTTATGATATCTTACTTCACATCCACCAGCTATTCCTATCTTACATAATACCATTCCTAAACATTTATCACTTATATTTCTCACTTTTATATCAACATCTAATAAATCACCTTCTTTCAACTCTGTTTCATTCATTTTTAATTCCATTTTTAAATTACAACTATCATTTATCAATGGTTTTTCTTTTGAGTAGAAATTGAGAGTATATGATAATTTCATTGGATTTTCTAATTCATCTTTTAATTTTACATTTAGTATATTTTCATCTCCCATTAATAACGATTTTAAACATTCTTTTTCTATTTCTATTTGGGAATAGTTTTTCATTTCTTTCAAATCAATATTCATAATATTTTTATTATTCAATTCAATTTTCATCTCATTATTACAAATAAATTTCCCACTTTCTTTAATCATATTATCATATTCTAATAACACTTTCAAACTCAATATTGTTCCTTGAGTTGAACCATAATATCCATCACAACAACACTCTTGAATTGAATATATACTCTTATTTATAGCATTATTGATTTCACTTGTGTTTCTTTTCGCTTTTATCCACAACAATAAACATAATGAAGTTGTTTCAATTTTTAAAGCTTTTTCTCTCGAATGAGTTATTGATTCTTTTGGATAATATATAAATCCATCTTCTTTTTGCATTGAAAGTAAGTTTTTGATTATTTCATTTGCTTTCATATTTTCTTTCAGATTTAAACAACTCAAACCTAATAAACTAAGAATATAAGGATCATCACTATCTTTTACTCTCTCATAGAAAATATCAAATGAAGTTTTGATTTTCTCATCTACAGTAAAAGAGGTTAAACACCAATAGATATAAGCACTTGAACATTCTTTTCCTGCTCCACCAAAATTATCTAATTGTTTAGAATCTAAATTGAAATAACCACTTGATTCATCTAATCGACTCATTAACCATTCCATTGCTTTATTCTCCATTTCTTCATTCACACCATCATATATATCTTTCATTTCTTCAAGTTCCATTAAACCATAAGCTGTTAATGTTTCACAAGCTGGACTATCTCCAAACCACTCAAATCCACCTTCTTCTGTTTGATAACTTATCAATCTTTTATATCCTTCTTCTATAAATTTATCACCATTTTCTTTCATTTTATTCTTATATCCACTTTTGCTTTTCATATATTTTATACCCAAAATCATTGGATATAATACACTTGACGTTTGTTCAAAACATCCATATGGTTTTCGAATTAAGGAATGAACTGAATTTAATATCTTTTCCACCAGTTTTTCTTCGATTTTCAAATTAAAATTGATAGTATTTTCATCTATATTTGCAGGCAGAGAGAATGGAATCTCATTTACAATATCTTTTAAAATTATATCTTTAGACATGTTATAAAAATAACCTCGAGGATAGATTTTGATTGGATATTCTAAACAATCATTATAATCATCACTGTCAGCTAATATCTTTATTCTTGATTCACAAATATCATCATTTTCATTCTCTAATTTCATTTCGTCATTATTTACAGCTTTCTTTCCTTTTAAATAACTTGCATATATTATGAAGATTTCTTTGTGAGTTGTTTTCTTTTCATACCATTCATATATACAGTTTTCGCATTTTAAACCATCATCACTTTCTAATATAAGTTTTATACCTTTCATATTACATAAATCAGGATTTAAATTTACAACTACTGGTAAATGAATTTCATCTTTATCACAAACATAAACAGGAGGAATACAATTTAAATAAAATGGTAATTTACTGTGAATTGTTATATCTTTACTTCCATATATTGAATCATTTAATTTAAATCCTTCTACTCTAACTCGATAACTACTAATTGAATCACTTAATTGGAATTTTATTCTTGTGACTTTATTACATTTTATACTATTCGTACAAAATAAAGTACTTCTAAAATCATTTCTTATTTTTATTTCTTTTTTATCATAAGCATATTCTCTTTCTACTATGATATTCTTTGATTCTAAATCTTGATGTATATTTGGTCTGGAAAATTTATAAACATCGCGAGGTTTTGCTTTACAAATCTTGGCTTTCCACGACTTTTTGCTTTCAGCTTTCAATTCACATCCCCATAATTCGTCAGTTAAAAAAAATCTTCTTTCATCATCTGTAATTTGCTTCCAAAATCTACCAATTATTCGCTTGTATTTATCAATATTTTCTTCATAAATATTATCATAGATTCCTAATACATTCTTATAGATAAATCTTCGCCAACCTTGAGTTCCTAACAATAAATCTATTTCTTCATTGCCTTTCAAATCTTTACTCAAATAACTATCACAATCTTCTACATGATCTACTTCGTTTTCCACATAAATCATTAATGGGAGAGATGGATTTTGTAATCTCTTTTCTTCTAAATTCAATATTCCTTCATCAACTACTAATACACTTACATCTATAAATAATATCAATATTATATTATAAATAATATATATTATATACTGCAATCAATTGGTAAACTATTCTCATTATAAGTATTAATTTTTAATTCTACTGTTTCTCCAGGTTTGTAATTGTTTTTATCTTCTTTTATATCAATATTTATCGAATGACTTGGATTTACATATATCAATCTTTCAGCTATTGGAATTTCATCTTCAGTATATAATGTTACTCGAAATACTCCTCCCAAATTTACTTCATTTTCATTCAGACAGAATCTTATCTTTCCTATTCGTTTATCGAATATTACTTTTCGATAATCCATCTCAATCTCTTTCAAATATAATCCAATGAAGTATTTATTCTTTATTTTACTTCTTTCTACTTCTATTTCGATTGAATTATTGTTATAACTATTATGATTTGAATGAATTATTGCTCCTTCTGTTACTCTATATATCATAATATAATATATTTATACTCTGGCAAATCTATCATGTTATTTTTACATTTTGGATGAATTACATATAAAGCATATTCTATACCACTTTGAGGAATAAATGGAATTGATTTACCTCGACCTTCATGAAATGTTTTAATTGGCATTATTCGTTTGTTATTCGTCTTATCTATTATTTCACCTTCAAAATCACCTGGATTTCCATTCTTTAATAAACATTCATAATATATCACATTATGAACATTACTGATTAAATAGGAACTACTTTCTACATATACTTTTATATCTAATTCATTTTCATCATTCACAATTGGAATTGTTTTAGATGAACTTCCTATCATACCATTATACCAGATCTTCACTGTTAATGAAATGTTTTTCTCTTCTTTTATCTTCTCAGGTAATTGTAATTCGAAGAGTATTTTACCTTCCAATATTTTACTCTCTCCGCTTATTATTACATCATCAAATCGACTGTTTATTTCACAACTATCAACCAATATTTCTCCACTTCCTCTTTCCACAGTTGAAATACTTCCACTCACTAAATCATTCACATTATAACCTTCTTTATCAAATTTTATATCAAGTGTGAAATGAGGATCAACATAGTTTTGAATGTTGATTTTTCGACTTTTACATGGATATTTTTTACATTTTATTGTATATTCACCTCCACTTTGATTTTCTGGAATTTCCCATTTATACATGAAAGTACCTTCTGTCAATGACACTTTACTCTTTAATTCAAATCCACTTTCTGATGATATTATCACTGTATCAGTGGTACAATTATCAACAAAGGTAATTCTTTTAACTATCTCACTTCTTCGTATTCTAGTTTTATTATTTTCAGGTAATGTGGTTAATGTATGAGTAGCATGATCTGTTACATAACCAACGATGTAAATTGTATCTTTTGGTTTATAGAATTGTTTATCTGTAGTTATATGGATGTTCCAATATGTCCATTCTGATAAATCAGCATCTTTACTGTTTTCTTCATTTTTTGATGTGCATGATCCCATCAGATGTATAGAAAATCTTAAAAACGATAAAAAGTGCACTTATCTCAGATCTTGATTTATATCTTTTCCGTTACATTAATTTTGCAATTATCTAAATGGAATTAATAGTTGATATATTATAAAACATTCCTTCTCATCTTGTAGTATATGTTGAATAGTTATTATCATTATACTGAGAATGATTATTTCTTAGATCTAACTTCAACTCACATAAATTATTTATATACACAAAAATTATATTAAAAAACTTCAGTTCATCATTACAGCTGAACATAACTAGCAAATTACAATTATTCTGTAATTTGCATAATATGTTTGCAGTATACTAAAAGTGGATTGATATAGACTGTAGCTATGATAAATCTTATAAATTATATCTAGTTTAGAATATTTAAAATAATGTGATGTATAAAAATTATAATATATATTTTATAAGCAGAATAACAGAATAAAATGTAAATGAATTATTTAATAACATTTGTTTAATAATCATTCAATATTGAAGAATTCTTTTGATAATTCTTTCTTTTCTTCTTTTGATATTCCATCTATTTTGATTATTCCAATTGTTGAAAATATTTCGAAAAAGGATTTTAATTCTGATTTATCTATATTCTCTTTCACTGTTATGGATAATTCATCTAAACTATCAAATACTTCTTGATTTTCTTTCATTAATATCAATTCTTCTTCATTTAATTCATTTCCTGATATATTTATCTTTTCTAATAGTTTATAATCTTTTAATCTTTCTATTAACATTTTTAATCCTTCTTCACTCATTCCAATATCTATTCATATGATATTTTTATATTATATTCTATAATACTTGATAGATTTAATAATAATTGATCATCAAATAATTATCTTCATCTTTCAATATTTCACTCATCTTTATCATTTCTTTTTCCAACTCTTTTAAACTCAATCTATCTTCATTCTTCACTTTCAACATTCTGAATATCATTTCTTTCATCATTTCATCACATTCAACATCTAAATTATATTTACACCTCATAATATTATTCATTACTTTATTCATATTATTATCATCTTCAGTTAAATGGTATATACATCCAATTGACCAAATCACAATTCTTTTATTATATTCTAATCCATTTAACTCTTCTGGGCTTTAAAAGCATATATCATATATTCTCACATCTTCTTCTCTTCTCAATTCAATTATGAATAAATCACAAATCCTTATTTCGTTATATATATCTATTGTTATGTTTGAACTCTTCAAATTACTTATCATTAAATCATTTTCACTCAATATCATCATAACATCACATATTAAAATGATTATATTACAAATATCACTGTTTGACATTAATATATTATTCATTATCTCTTTCAAATCTTTCACATAATAATCTCTTTCTAATATAATCATATCATCCCCGATTATCTGCATTTGTGATGGATAAGTATAATTTAAACAACAATCTAACAATAAATGGTTATTGTCATGGAATTTTTATAGCTTTTTTTGTAGCATGATATTAACTTTAAACATTTTTATCATTTTAATATCATTTTTATGTTGTACAACTAAATCTACATTATTAGTAGTTTTTTCTACTCTTTCTGTCATCTATAAAATAAACCAGCAAAAATACGTTCTCATCAGATGGTAATAATGATTATATCTTGTCATTTACAAAAAAACAAAGAAAATTATTGCTGATTCAAAAAAATATCCATAAAAGTTTAAATTCAGCTAAGGAGAATTTTTAACAAACAAAAATAATAAATAACAAAAAAAGGAAATTAAATATAATTAATAACTACGATTTTACTTTATGAAAAAGATTGGGTATTGATGTAGGTAAAGGTTTAATTGTTGGTTTTAATCTATCTTTAAGGGGAATAGAACTATAATCAAATGTATTTTCCATAACTTTTTTCTTTGGAGTTTTTTCACAATGAAAATCTTCAAGTAAATCTTCATTACTATTATTCTGAGATTGTGTTAAATTCTCTTCCATCGTTTTGATTGATATTTTATTACCTTTTTGATATATAATACTCTGTAATATCAACAATTTCTCCAATTCTTTTATTCGATTCTGAAAATAATCAATCATATCATTTCTTTCTAAAATATATAATAAAAGCAAATATATAAATACGTTCTACCATTGATTCATAATCATTCTTTTGTTTAGTCATATCTGATCGAAGTGATTGAATTTCATTTTCTAATTGTTCTATCTTTCTATCTTTTTCTTCAATAATCTGTTGATTCTTATTATTATCTCTGTCATGATATAATCTTTCTCTTGATAATTCAACTTCTATTTCTAACATCTCTCTTTTTGTTTTCATTAATACTTCATTTACATCAGTTACACTTGTTGTGGATGATATTCTAATATTTCTAATTTGTCTCTATTATATAGTATAAATGATGATATAAATTATATATACTTCAATTTCTTCTTCACTCAATGAATTAAGATCTACATCCAATGTTTTTGAAGTAAATAACCAAATATCTCCATTACAATACATTGAATTATTACCACCAAATAACAATCCTTATAATTTATTAACAAAACCAAAATTAGATTAATTTATAAGATTATAAATAAATAATAAAAGGATATACACATAAGATTAGGATTTTTACATTTTGAATTATACACAGAATAAGGAAATATATTAAATGTATGATATGCTCTAGCATCTGGTTTATTATCTCCAACAATGATTCTATCACTTTTAATCTCATTTTCATCTATTAAATAATGGAATAAATAAATATCATTCGAATAAGATATCTGATTCTTATCGCCACTAGGTTTTATTCCTCCAAATGTAACAATTGATCGAATTGTATCATATCCTGTGGGATATATATCACTTTGATGATAATAAATAGATGGTGGTAAAAATCCACAAATTGCAGGTTGACTCCATGCATTTTCATATATATCATATACATGTCTAATACATAATAATAATAATAATAAATATACATATCAGAACACAAGTGCTTTCTATCATATCCACCATATATTAACATTTTACTTTTATTTATCTTAACACAGCTATGACCAAATCTACTACATGGCCTTTTTCCACTTGGTAATAATTCTATCCACTTTGCATTCTTTTTGTTTAAATCATTTATATATATTCTATTAATATCACCTATTGGACATAAACTACCACTTGCACATCCACCAAATGTCACTAAGGACTCATCTCCTTCATTTCCTAGTATACATAATGAAGATGATTTGCATGGAATTGGACTGAATATTATGTCTGGAACTACCCATGTTCTTCGACATGAATCGAAATATCGAAGTGTATCAACACAAAATGTCTTGTAGTTTTCATCATTCTTTAATAAACTCAATGCTTCATTTTCTATGTCTGTTTTATCTTTATTATTTCTACTCACTTCACCTCCAAATAAATAAATTAATGAGCCAGATGTACAAGCAGCATGGTAAGATGTGCTAGGAGGACTTTTCCCTTTTACCACAACATCTTTCCAATGGTTACTCTCAAACTCATATTTGATAATTCCTGTACATCTTTCACCGTGACTCATCCCACCAATTATATATAACTCATTTTTAATTAAATGGCATGTATGACCTTGTCTACTACCTGGAATAAACCCTGTAACTTCATTCTTTGTCCAAATCATTTCAGGTAATCTTTTAACTTTAGTCTTACTAAATATATGTTTTGTTTCACTTTTATTACTTCTGTTCATCATAAAAACAATAAACCGTTTATAAAAAATTCAAATCAAATTTGTTCAAAATAAATATGAAATGAAATATAGTCGTTACATATTTTGGTTTTTGTTTATTATATAATTAGTATAATGGTGTGTATATTAAATGTATTTAAATTATCAATAAACAAACAAATATACACAATAAATCAAAGTGATAATTAATCAATCTCTTTTCACATGTTTTGGTTTTAAGCAATACATAAAACTAATAAGAGAAGTAATATAGCATAGCAAGAAAGTAAAAGCAAAAACAATTGTAAATATAATACTTATCTGACCAGATCTAAAGAAAAAATAATAAATAAAAACAATTATACATAGAATATCCTTTTCTTTCTAAATACTCTGACATTTTTCCAATATATTTCTGAATTATCACAAATACACCCTCCATATAGTCAGTATAACTAAATTTAGGAGTGAAGTTATGGATAGGAGTTGTAGATTCCCAATCACCATTTAAAAATGTTATACATTTTGAATATACAAATCTATTTATATCACATAATGTAGATAGTGATTTATACTCATCGTTGTATTCTATTACTTCATTATTATGGATATAATAGAGAGTTGGAATTGATTGAATGTCATACTTTGTTTTTAACATTACACCATTATCAAAATCAGATATACCAAATAACATTTTTTCACTAAAATGATATGACAGTTGATCAAATGATGGTAAAAACTTTGAACTGTGATTTGACCAAACTGCATAACTACAAACGATAATTAATTCCAAAAATACAACAACAGTACTTTATCTTTCTCATTTGATATAAATTTATTGTAATTACTATATGTTACATTAACAATTTCAGAACTAATGAGCGAAATATAAAATAAATACTTTAATTCGTAAGATAATGCACAGTTTATAAACAAAATGATATAAATGAGATGATTAAAGTGAAGCATGATGAAAAAACAACAAATTAATTATTTCTATTCAAGCTTTTATGCTTGAGAATAACATTTGATTTGTTTTCTTCAATAACAGCTGATTTAGATGAGAAAAGATTGTTTTGATGATAAAACTAATTCATTTTCTGATTTAATTAGCCATATAAAGAAGAATAATGTTCAAGCTGTATAAATTTCCTCATTTGTTGTTAGATTATAAATTATTTTGATGATGAACCGGAATATTCGGTCAGAGCGTCAGATAGTTTAGGAAAAACTCTGTTACACTTCGTATAATATCAATTTTCATCTCTATTGTAGTCTGCAAGATATAACTCAATAGCTACTACAGATTATCTGCTTGGAATGGGATTAGATATAAATTGTGCTGATAGAACAGGAATTACTCCGTTAATGGAAGCAGCTTCAGAAGGCAATCTATCAACAAGTATACATATGAAGTACATTCATTTTATTTCTATAGTTGTATTTTTAATAAAGCATAAGGCATGTATAACACAAATCGACCATAATCATTGGAGTGCAATACACTATGCAGCTAATAATGGTAAATTATCAGCAATTGCATGTTTACAACATCATGGTGCATTATTAGACGGAGAAACAATAATCAATGATACTCCTTTATTACTATCCTTACAAAATAAATATGATATTGTATATTATATGTATATTAATTTATAATAGTGTGCTCAGTGGCTAATCCATCGAGGATGTGATATTTATCATTTAAATAAGAATAGGTATAGTGCACTTCATTTTGCTGTGATAAATGGAGATATAAAGACAGTGAATATGTTACTATCATATACTGATAATAATATTGTTATATTAATAAATCAAAAGACTGTAGATGGTTATACATGTTTTGATGTATAAATAAAATATAATATATATATTATATTTTTTCTTTTTCTTTAATTATATCTTTATTATTATTAGTTTATTGATAAAGCTCTTTCAAATAAACTCACAATATGTGACAGAATCAAATATCATGAAATATATACTAATATACAGAGAAGATTAAAGAGATGTTCATTATGGTTATATTTCAAAGAATCTTTATTCTTTATTTGGGAATATTTTTCATTCTGTTTAACAATCTCAATGATTTCATCTGCTTGGTCTTTCTTTGTGGTTTTAAAGAATGATTTTCCTACTCCAAATAATTTGTTATATTTTAATATAATAATGTCAATAATAGTAACTAGTTTGTGGTGTATTTGTTATTATATGGATCCTGGATATATAATATCTTATATATATATATATATATATAAATTATCTTTATGTTTTTTTAATATATATTTCACCCTGTTGATAATAACAATGATTTGCATGATAATTATTTAATCACACTAGATGAAGGTGTAGTAGTTCCAATCTGTCCAACATGTGAAATATCTCGTCCAAATCGATCAAAACATTGTAAAGATTGTAATAGATGTGTATATAGATTCGATCATCATTGTATATATATATATATATATATATAGGTCCATGGATAGGTAACTGTGTAGGAATAAGAAATCATAAATACTTTATATTATTTCTTATATTTTCATTAATCCATATTATTAGTTTTACTGTATTACTGTTTTTCATGATTAATTTGAATAATACATTACAGTTCTTTACTAATATGGATGGTATCACTATTGCTATTGGAGGGATATTCTGCTTTATGTATTTTATTATTATTATTATGAATTAGATATGATTTGAATATTTTATATGTTCAAATAAAGAATATATCAAGAAATATAACCACCAATGAATCGCTTAATTGGAATCATTATAGTTATTTGAAGAATAAGATCAATGGATCATTTTATAATCCTTACGATAGAGGAGTTAAAGAAAATTTAATTGATTTTTTCACATCAAGGAATAATGAAACAAGAACAGGATATCAGTCAGTACCTACTGAAATTGTGTAGATTTAATAATTTATGGTTTATTTTGTTAATTGTTAACTTTTCTAGAAAGAAAAACAACCGTTTTGAAACGACTATATCACAACAATCTCTTTTTTTGATTAATACACATTAATGGATCAACTTTCCTCATCTCCTGTGTCGGTTCTTTTGCCAATCTATCGTCATGCGCAAATTATTTCACAGAAAAAGAGTATATCTTTTCTAGTTTAGAATCTTCTAGATCGTAAATTAGAACTAGATTTTGGAGATGGAAAACCATATTATATTACAAATAAAGGCCAATGTTTAATTATAAACAAACATTGCTACGTTTTTAATAATCCAGAAGAAAAAGAATGTTTTATGAAGACACAAACTCTCAAAATGGATAAGTTTGAACTTCCAAAACAAAAAGAAGGTATTATAAAAAGTAGTATTGTTGATAATACAATTACAATTACAGTTAGTTTATCTAAAAGATCAAAAGAAAGAGTATAATATATTATCTATTTATTAAATAGCATATTTCTTTTGGAACTGTATCTGAAAGAGAGTATGAGCGTCAAATTGGTGGTAGTTCAGCTGTCCCACTAGAAGGAGCTTGGCCATTAGGATTATCATGGAAATATACCAAAAAAGAAGTAATATCAGTAGATGAATTCGAAAAACGTAAAGAATTAATAATTGAAGATAGAATATCAAAGCTACCAAACCACAAAAAGCAATACGCAACAGGAGAAACACGGCAACTGTGCCACCGATCAAAGCCAAATCCAATATTCACATTTCTTACTGAAAAACAAAGAAAAGATATATTTATAAATACTATGAAGATAGTGATAATTTAATATCACTAGAATCTGATAATAATTATGAATGTATTGATTTAAACAATATTAGAGAAAGTCGTCAAAATGTAGGATGTAATTGTAGATCAATACAAAAACACAAACTATCAAATAAGAAGAAATTGGAATTTTTAAAATTGTGGAATGTTGAAGTGAAAAAGGGCGATGATATAAATCAATTATACAATGATAATTTGAGTAAAAATAATAAACAATGTTTGCACAATTGCCCTTGTGAAATGAATGGTATTGAATGCCATTATTTAGTATGTAATTGTTGTGATAAGAAAATGGATTGTGAGAATCGGTATGGTGTACATAACTATGAAGAGAATATGATTAAACAATTTAGATATAGTGTATTGAATAGATTAAATACGTGATTTTGTATGTAAATGAATATATTATATGTTAATTCTTTTGTTTTGAGTTATATATCAAATAAAAACAGTCTTATTATTATTATATATAAATATTAATAATTACTATATTTATGAATACTCATCTTCAATATCTTTTAATCTCTTTTCATAAATCTCCATTATTTGATCATCCAATGATTTTAGTTTATTTGATAATTCATCTGTCAATCTGTCCTTTAATACTAAAACAGAGTGATTATTAGACTCCAATAATCTCTTTAAGAAATATGTTCCTTCTTTATTTACCTGTTCTGTATTATTATCTTTCTTCATTATATTAATGATATTTTCAGTAATATAAAGAGCATTATAAGCAGATTCATTCAACTTCTCATCATCTATAATAGATACAAATATATGTAATGCATTTTGACAATGTTTTGGATTAACTAATAATTCGTTTAACAATCTGCAAATTCTCCAATCAAATACTTCCAACGATATATCTCTATGATGAACTAACTGCAATAAGAACTGCTTTCTAGCATCAGCATTCTCTTGTATATTCCTAATAGCAACTTTTGCATTGTTTTTAATACCTTCTGATAAACCATGTTCAGCTAATAATGATAGATATTGGCAAGCATTACATGTATAAACTAATCTTTTAGCATCTTCATTTACACTCAAAGCCATAATACAACCTGACCATACACGTTGTACTTCTTCAACTTTCATATATTTCTATTCATTGTAATAATTAACAATATATATATATATATACTTTTAATATTTCTATAATTACTTCTATTGTATGTTGTTCTACTTCCTGTCTTTTACCTTCTAATTCATTTCCTAAATTCCATAAACATTGAATAGCTTTACAATATAAATCAATTCTATCATCTTCAGCTATATATAATATAAAATATATAATATATTATATATTATATGTTATACTTGGAAATACCAATCCAAAAGATTCACCTTTCAAACAATTCATTAAGTTCCTCACTACTGGACATTCTAAACTTGGAACACAACCATTTGAATAAGTGGTTAAATTAACATAAGTCTGTACAATATGGGATATTGACATTAATGACCTTGGTTGTGATTGGTTCTCTCTATTTTCATCATTTATTGCATCTACTAAATGTGGAATGATATTGTTTGATGTGATGATTCTTTGAACTCCATCTTTATAATTAGAGAGACTTTCAAATGCCATAGCTGCACTTTCTCTGACTGTATGGTCGGGATGTATCAACATCTTATCTAATGTGTCTATTACACCTTCATCACTGTCGATTAATTCTCTACCTGGTTGTAACATGAAACAAGATGCTAATATTTGACAAGCTTTGGATGCACATCTTGGATCTTGAGGCCAATCCCATCTTAATCCATTAATACAGGCTTGAATGCAACCACAACCTATTGCATCCATCTTTTGTTCTTGAACTGATAATAAATCATAGAAGTCACTTAAAGCTTTGTATCTACCATCGAATGGTAATCCTTCGACGTAGAATAAAGCGATATATTTTTCTGTGGCTCTATAACCGAATGCAGTTGCAATCTATTTATTTATAATGTGTACTACAATACTTCATGTGGATGTGGATAATGTGCAAAGTGTTGAATAGATTTATCAGGATCATATGGATGTCGATCTTTTAAAAATTGACTAAACGAAATATAATATAACTAGAATATACCTTACAACATGTTGTGTCTGATATGAACCTACAAGCTGATATTTAGGCATTTTTTATAAAAAACGAAAAAAACGGTCGAGCATTTAGTCAAGTATATTCGTTTCATTACAATTTTAAAAAAGAAAATAAACGTCAAATAATTATTAATTTATAATTTAATAAGCTAAATCATGCTCTATTTCATCCACTAAATCCCATAAAGACATAACCATTGATGTATTCCCTTCATCATACGAATTATTCAAAAATGAAACATCATTACTGTCTTCATTAATAATATCATCTGCATCACTATATACATCATTCCTATATCCTCTTTCCTCACTAAATTCATCATTATCATCTTCCTCATCATAATCATAATCAAATTCATTTTTATTTTCTATTACAGATTCAATTAAGTCTAAACTATTTTCATTTTCATTTATTTCTTTGTTGTACTTTAAATTATTATTATTATTATTATTACTTTTAATTGTATTAATAATATTTGAATGAAATACTTTTGTTTTGGTTTTATTTTTTGTTTGAGGCGTTGTTATACTTGGTGGTGGTGGATTTTCAGTTTTATTTTTCTTTACTTTTACATTTGTTATTTTTGAATGATATACATTATTAGGTGTTATATTATATTTATTAGCATTAATATTACTAAGTATTGATTGTTTTGGCTTAATTACAGTAGTTTTAGTTTTCTTTTGAATTGGTTTATTTATTTTAGAAATTATCTTTGGTTGTATATTGATTGAATTAACTTCAGAAATTTTAAGATTATTTTTTTCATTTATTATGTTCATTGTATCTGTATTTATTAGTGTATTTGTACAATCAAAATCAAAAGATAAAACTGGATAAGTGGAAAAACAAAGTGAAGATTTTATTAACTTTTCTTCACCTTCTGTTGATGTTGATTTTGTTTGAGAAAATAGATGCAATGGAACTGTTTGAACTGATGTACTACTAAATTCTATGTTCTTTATGGATGTTAGCTTTTCTTGATATGTTTTAACCATTGTCAGTGAAGCTGTCAGTTTAGATTTTAGAGATAAATGCATTAAGGAGATATGCTAAAAATTAAATGTTTTAAAATGATATTTTCTATTTCTGTATTTAAATTATTAATTTGTAATGACATTTCTTCATTGTCTAGAGTAAGTTTATCATTCTTTCCACCAAGCTACACATTAATTTATTATATATACATCCATTACACTCTGTACTAATTTATATATTTTATTTTTCTCTTCCTCACATAGGTCTTTTATTCTGAGATTATTGCCAACATGTGGATCTATTAATTTCATAATGAATAGATAATACCTTCTGTATTATTTGTAACACCTCTTTTAAGTGATTCAATACTTGGGTAGTTCATAAATCAATTACAAAATTTAAATTCAAAAAAGCTTGACTTGAACATATTTTCGTTATGAGTTGTGTAGAAGGGAATCAAGAGTATGTTATTTCAAAATAATATTGTTAGACATTCAGAGTGGTACTATAAAACACTTCAAAAGAATATAGATGATGAGAATGATAGAAATTGGGAAATAAGGAGTATATTGATGTTTGTTTTATATTCACAAAATAGCACGAAAGAAAGTATCACAATTAATAGAAAAAAGATCACAAAGATCAGAAGATCAACATATGAGATCTCAACTAGCTTTGAAAGAGAAGAAAAATGAAGATCATCATCAACAACAACGACTGTTATATGCGAGAAGGAGTGTATTATATGAAAAGACCAAACAGAAAGAAGAACATGATAGAAAGATGAGAATATTAAAAGCGAAACAGATGGAACATGATAAATTATTTCGTCAAATATGTTCAGAAGAGTTCTTTTGGGTTAATGTGTATAGATATTTACCCCGAAGTGAGTTATACAATGGATTATGTATTTCATCTTCAGCTTTCTTTCATTTATCTAAAACAGTTCATTCTTTGAGATTAAATTTAGAAAATATGGATGATATCTTTTTTATATATATTATAATTATACTAAAGGATTAGTTTATCATTAATATGAATTTACAGAATGGAACAATTAATTTAAAACGATTTCCTCAATTACAAGAGATAATTATCAATCATTCTTCACAATTAGGAATTGAAAAATTCTCTGCTGCTTTATTAAATGATTATAAATACATTTCATTATCTAAACTTAATCTATCATGTATAAATGCCATTCATATTATATTATATTTATTAGATGCAAATATTGGAGCATTGGGAATGAAAATATTATGTAAATCTTTTAATCAACATTGTTGTATTAAATTACATTCACTGATATTGAAATCAACATGTTTGGGAGTTAAAGGATGTGAATATCTATCAGAATCATTGAGTAATAAGATAATGAATAATTTAGAAACACTGGATATTTCAAGTATATTTTATAGATTCTGTAATATGTATTTTTATTATATCTATAGATAATGATATTGGTGATAAAGGAATTTATTACTTAGTGAAAGCGTGGAAGACTTCTTGTTGTTTGGAATTGAAACATATTGATTTAAGATGTATTGATTATTGTATTATACATTTGTAGATAATCAAATAGGAATAAATGGTTTAAGTCAATTGAAAGGTTTTTTACTAATGGGAATATGCAAACAAATAGAAAATATAAATATTAGACGTATTTATAAGATTTTTATATGATATTATTTATAGATAATAATTATGGAAAAGCAGGAATTGATCTTTTAGACAATAACAGTGTAATTCAACCATTATTAACATATTAATGTAATTTATATGATTTGTATGTGTAATGCAATGAGATAATAAAAACATACAAAACTAAATAAAAATACACGAATTATAGTAAATGACAGTTTAATTACAACTTCTATTGAACATAATCACCATATTGCCTCATTTCTGCAGCTGTGAGATTTATAGAGTTAACATAATTATATAATATATCTCTTGCTTCTATATGCTCACTATCTTCATAATCAGCCAACACTATCATAATCTCAAACAGGAAAGAAGTTCCAAAACACTCCCTGATTAAATAAATATCAGTCATTTCATAAGCAAAGGGAGTAAGACAAATTGGCAGTAATTTCTGTAAAGACAATAGCAATCTTTTATTAGACTCATAAAACTCAGCTAATTGATGTATGATCAAAAAGGAATATTCTTTTAAAGCTTCTATTTTCAATGGTTTTTCAACGATTAAATATAATATTATAATTGTCACTCTTGGATCTTCTATTGGTAGTATGTTATTAATATATTCTGTTAATTTCACAAATTGAGTTGCAGCTAAGAGTTTATTTAACTCATTATTATCTAATAATTGTGATAAATTGTCATAATATTTGTATATTATATCATTAATAATTCGATTAAGTGGAGTTGGCCATTCTATATATAAAATATATACAAATTATTATCATACGCAAATATATTCTTCTAAATTTCAATTCTCTATTTGGCTTTATAAATGATCTGTATTTCTTTAATATCTTTTTATCTTCAACTGATATTTCAAATATATTTACTTTCTTATATTTCACATATGCCAATATTTCGTTGAATTTATTTTGCTTTGATGGATCATCTATTCAAATATACATATTATAAATATCTAAATACTTTCTATCTCATTTTTATAGGTATAATAATACTTCATCAATGTAAATAATAATTCCTGTTCATCTGGAACTACAAACTTATCTAACTTTACTAATAACAATACTTCTTCCAATGATAATTCATCCGGATATTCTATCATTCTATTAATATATAAAAAATACCATTAATTAGTATAAATCCATATCTCTGTAGTTCTTGAAGTAAAAAGTACATAAAATTGGTTAAATTAGAGGTATGTTTAATTGTTTTTATTTGGTGTAATAATGACACAAGTAATTCTAAAGACATATTCAGTTTAATCCATCTAATACAGTAATTTAAAATATAAATACGATAAATATGTAGCTATTGATTTCTGATTTGTATATGCATTTGCTAATAATAATCGAATGACATTAAATCTGTTAATACACTCACTTTTGATAATCATACTTCTGTCAACTTTTGGAGTCTTGCTCCTGTGCCTAATATATACTATAGTCTAAAATAAATACGAGCTCCTTCGCGAGCTAGGAGTTAAAAAAGAATTCATTCTTAACGGCTAGTGAAATGATGAAACACTTTATTTTTAAAAAATTGTTCCAAATATATATTTTTTGGTTTTTTCGCTGCAATGAATAAATTGAAAAAACAGAAAAGTGCTTTATCGATTGAAATGTGATCTTGTATAATATAGTGAATATATTGTAGAGGACTATAGATGAAAGACTGCCATTTAAAGTATTTAAACATTATTATGCTAGATTAATAAAGTATTGCTGGTTAAGACATCTTCAATATCGTATTTGACAAAATGTTTAGATGATAACCAATACAAAACAATAAAATTCTTCTTTCTGGAGTATATAAATCCTAAACTACTCACCAATTATGTATGTTTTGTAATTTTAGATGTTCTATAGATGAATCAATTTAATTTAATACCTGCTTCTTTCAAATCTCAACTAGAATGTGAGTTATTAAACATTGAAAGTAATCACTCTATTGTATTAATCCAAAATTATTACCCATATTCATTATCACAAGTTGATTTAATCCAACTTATCTCAATTAACTCATTATCAAATACTTTACTTCAAATATCATATTTTATACGTGAACTACATGAGCTATCACTTATACATGGTAATATAAAACCATCTAATATACTAATAACTATAGAAAACAAATATTTATTAAGTGATTACTTTCAGAATCTTCTATTTATTGATAATAATGAAAATAACTTGCAAGATATAAATGATAAAAGATATCTAAGTCCAGAAATGATCCAAGGTAAAGAATATGATACAAAAACAGATATATGGAGTTTTGGATGTTTAATTTATTATATTTTAAGTAATGGAAAACATCTATTCAATGAATCAATTCACTTATCATTATTTTATAATATAACAAACTGTAAACATGAATCATTGAAGATAGAAAAATATTCAGATGTAATTAACGAATTATTAAATAAATTGATATGTAAAGATGAAGAAGAAAGATTAAATATTAATGAAATGATTGAAGAAATAAAAGAAAATACATTAATAATTGATGATATTAAACTGAAAGAGAATAACATAAGATTATTAAGTAAAAATAAAAGATCTATTTCACCAACTCCATTTCAAAGTATTTCTATTGTTAATAATAAAGAACAAATAAAAATTGATGATAAAATTAAAACAGAAAGTGATATTTCTCATCTTACAATGTTAATAAAAGGGAAATTGATAATGTATGATAAAGTGTATATATTAGATTTGAATAATTGTAATATTAATGATGCTGGGATAAAAATATTATATGATAATATAACAAAAACAAATAATAAATCTAAAATAGATAATAATAGTGAAGATAACTCAATTATAAATAGACAAATTCTTCTACAGAATAACAACATCACTGATGAAGGATTTGTGATATTGTTGGATATGTTAGAATGGTGTAATGGATTGAAAATATTAAATTTAAGTCATAATCATATAACTAGTCAATGTTTTGATAAATTGGAGAAGAGTGTTCGTTTTATGGTTGATTTAGAAGTGTTGGATTTGAGTTGTATTTTTTTGGATTATTTATTATATTTTAGATAATGAAATAATGGTTTCTGGTTTAGATGTACTGAAGAAAATATTAAAAAATATGAAGCATTTAAGAGTGTTGGATATTAGTAGTATGTTTTTAATTATTATTTACGTGTATAGAAAACAGAATGTTAGATTCAGATGTTGAAAGCTTTGCAAAGAAAATACAAAGTATTTCTGAATTTGAACATCTAGAGATTAAATAAATAGGATTATAAATTAATTATTTACTTTCTATAATGTTGTTTATTGAAATACAAAATACAGGTGTATAAATGAGTGTATTTTGATGTATTTAATTTTCTTTGTCATTTTTCTCATTTCTAAGGCAGTTACTTTAAATATCAATTCTGAAAAGGATAATCATGATGAAAGATATAGTATAATTACAATGATATATACTCATCAGAAGAGAATACTTTCTGGTTCGTTCAAATATCAGACGTTCATATCAGAATGGACGATAATGGAGATAGTGCACAACTTTTTTCAGACTTTTTGCAACAAGTTGTTCCAATTATAAAACCAAGTTTTGTTCTATGCACTGGTGATATGACAACAGGTCAGAATGGTTCATTAATTAGTAATATAATTGTTAATGTAATTATTTTAGGTGAGCCAATAGAATTAGAATGGCAGATTTATTATCAAACGCTGCAAAAGTATAATTATGCAAAACCTGATTTTTGGTATGATATTAGAGGTAATCATGATTGTGCAAGTGGTAAAACATTTTCTAATTTGTACAACAATTACTCAGTATCAGGTAGATTTAATCGAGGTGGTGTGTATGATTTTACTCATAGAACAGCAAGTGGTTTATATCACTTCATTGGCTTTGATAGTGCCCATGAGAATTGTCCAGGAATGAAATATGCATCATTTGGATATGTAAGTAAAGAAAAATTAGATAAATTAGAAATACTCTTAAATACAACAATACAATACAATCATACTGTATTATTTACACATCATCCTTTATATATGATTGATCAGAATGTATTGTCGAGTAATGGTAAATCATTAGAACAGATTATTAGTGAAAATAATGTTAGTGTGTTTTTATCAGGTCATTTACATGATGGATTACCAGTGAATGGAGCTGTATAACTAATTATAATTTATATTATAATTTATATATACATATGATAGAGAGTAACTGATAAATCACCACATTGGGATCTATCTACAGATTGTTTTAAAAATCAGTATATATATTTTATTATTATTGTTGTTGTTAGAATAAGATTATTTGCTATTGATCATGACAGAATATCATTTGGTGATTATAATATGGTTGATTTTGTTAGAAAACCAATTGTTTTAATCACAAATCCAAAAGTATATAATATATTATATATATAATTAATAGAATTGTATTTATGAATTTGAGAATAAAAGTCATGTAATATTATCAGAAGAAGATCATTATATTCGTTTCATTATTTTTCATACACCAAATACAGAAGTTGAAAGTGTTGCTGTATTGATTGATACTAAATTACTCTATGCAAGAATCAATGTAAATGACATGATTTATTCTATTAAGTTTGATCCAAGTAAATACATATATGGAGTTCATGAAATCAGCATTAGAGTTTGTTTAACAAATGATAAATGTAATTATCATAAAAGATTATTTTCATTTGTTTCAACTTGTCCTGAATTACCAAATACATTTTTAAGTGAATTTTTCTTAACTGCAAATTGGTCTAAAACTCCTTATTATGGCTTTATCACCATATATGTTTCAATTATTATTTTATTATTGATTATATTGAATGGAACTTGTAGATTGTATTCACTGAATAAAATGAAGTTTTGGGCAACTCCCAAAACAATTCAAATATGTTTAAAGAATACAAATGTGTATGTTATTTATCCAGTTTTATTACCATTTTCTAATGTTTATTGTATTTCAGAATTAATACAGTTTATATTCAAAAGATCAGTTTATTTCATTCATCTTTGGAATTGTAGAATTTATATATTCTATTTCATTCTAGTTCCATTTCTACCTATTTCATTTCATAATTTTCATACAGATATGTTTTACATTTATACATTTTTTGGTGCTTATTATCCATTCAAACACATGTTTTTATATCCAATGGATGCTGAGATTACTTACTTTGTTATTATTGTAACTCTGTGGATTCCTATGTTGATATATATGTCATTATTTAGTAATGGAAATGAGATGTTAGTTAATATAAATTCAAAAGTGGTAAGATATGGATTGTATTTGTTGAAGTATGTTTTGTTGATTGTGTTGATGTTTAGTTTGTTTTTGTTTGGAATTGTTTGGACTTCAATGGATTATCCTGAGTCTTTATGTTCTCCAATATTTTTGAATTGTATTTTTGTGATTTATCATTGTCTGTTTTATCGATAATATTAATATTTATTGTTTTTTTTGTTATGTAATGTTCTTTTAGTAATAAAAAAAATAAAAGAAAATCAATAATTTATTTTCTTTTAAAATTATAATCATCCATATTCCCAAGGATTACACTTCCACAACAACAAATATCTTCATTATTTATCTCATTAAATATTAAATCAGAGGAAAACTTCTTTTCAATAATCTCTTCTATTCTTTTATACTTACACATCTCACCTATTTCTATTATTCCATCAATTTTATTATCTAATGTTATTTTATCAATTTCAACAGTAATTCTTTCAAATATATCACTAGTCATCACATTAAAATCATTAATTCCAATTAGACATTCAATCCCTTCATTCATTAACACTGACCAATTTATTTCATATTCATTTTCAATTCCTAATCCAAGTAATTGTTTTATTTCATTACTTATTTTATTCAATTGTAATAATTTCTTCACTTCAATACTTTCTCTACTATTTCCTGTTTCTTTTTCATATATATCTAAAATATAATTCTCTATTCTTTTTGTTATTTCATATCCATTTAATTCCATTATTATACTCTCATTAAGTATTTCATATTCTTTTTCACAATAATTAATTTTCACTAAGTAACAACAGAATGATGACTCATTAAACTTCATAATCATTTCTATTTGATTGTCTTTTGGAATATTTTTATTATTGATTTTATTTATATAACATTTTGATATTATTGATGATTGCATTTCATCAACAAAATCTATTATTTCTATTCCAACTATTCCAGCTGCTTGTTTGATTAAATCTCTTTTCAAGTCATTATAATACTTCGGTATTGATATTATTGCCTTTGTTATTTTGTTTGGATCATTTTCAAGCTTATTATCAACTGTTTTCTTTATATATTTCAATATCTCACAAGTAATATCAACAGCAGTAATATAAACTGTTTCTTTATTGATTTTGGTTTGAAATTTTGGCATCCCGTTATCATTCACTATTTTAAATGGATATTTTTTATGTTTTGAAAGTATTAATACTTCATCATAATTCAATCCAAGCATTTCACTTGAATCATAAAATCTAAAATCGCTGAATATTTTCTTTTTTGCTTGTTCATCAACTAAAACATCTGCATTGTCTTGATTATAACATACAAAACTGGGTAAAGAGCTTACTCCGTTATGAAATTGAATAAATTCTATTTTATCATCAATATATATTCCACAATTTGAACATGCTGCATCTACACTAATTCCGATTATTTTTGAGTTGGCACTACTAAAATTGACAGATTGTCTTTGAAATAAAGCTATATTTCAAATTAATTATACCTATACGATAAATATGATTAGAATGCTGGATTTCAGATGATGATCCATTATATTCCATTTCTGTAGCCATAATAAAATTATAATGAAAATATTATGAAAATAATTGTCAAAATAGATTTGAATAAAACCAAAATCAACAAATTAATGAGTTATGAACAGAAATTAATGTATAAGAAGGTTAAAGGGAAAAGAAGGTAGCTAAAGTTCCAAACGAATCCTTTCTCTTTTTAGATTTCTTCTTTTTAGTCTTATCTTCAACGAATGTACTTGGCATTGAAGATAATAAAGGAGACTATAATATATATAAACATATAAATAATACATGATGAGTTACATTAACAGGTTTTTGTTGATTTGGGTTTTTATCAACGATATTAACGTTTTTCAGTTGATCAACTATTACCGGATTATACTATATAATAATAATAATTAAATATTAATAATACATCTTGATAATAATAATGCGAATCTGATGTAGTTATTAAATGGAACTTTTTCTAGAAAATTCTGTGCAGTTTGTCTCATTTCCAATAATTTCTTCTTCATTTCTTTACTCAAAAACGATTCATGTTCATCTTTACTAACATATGTTACAAAATTAGGTTAATCCACCAAATTCAATATCATTTAACATCTTTCCAATTGCATCATCACCATTTTCTATTTGTATATTGTTATTAAATGATGATGATGATGGTAAAGGTGGAGGTTGTTGCTGTTGTTGTTGAAGATGATATTGTGGTGGTTGTTGTTGATGATGATTATTATTATTATTATTATTATGTGAATGTTTAGGTGGAGGAAGTGTTGGAGTAGGATGTGGAGGAGATGAAAATAATTGTCTATTGACATTTATATTTTCACTATTGGTTTCAGTATCACATATCTGATGTTGTCTTGAATATGGAACAGGAGTTCTGATCAATTCAATTGGATAGGAGAGTCGACTCATTGGCTATTTAAATAAATAATATAATATAGAGTTTATATACATATTCTTCATCATAATATTCATACTTCAATCTTGGTTCAATCTTCTTAATCAGTTTTTCAACATTCAACAAATTAGGAACAGAGTTATAAAACAAAGACCAAGTACCAAAACAACATAAATTCTTATTATTTATCATTAATCCTGGCATTCTACCAAATTGCATTGTATTATTATTACTGATCATATTTACATATTGTTTTACTCGTGGTGTTTTTAATAGACTTTTTAATTGTGCTTTTGATGGAGAAAATGATCTTCTTGAACGAGGAGTTGATGAAAATTGATTGGGTGTCAGTGTTGTTGGTGTTGTGGTTATAGGATTTCGTGGTGATAATAATTCTAATGCTGGATTGACATTATTGTTGGAATTTTCTGGTATATTTTCTGTGTTAGTTGGGTTGTTTTTTTCTCTGGATTTGTAGAATTCATCCCATTTTTGACTTGAATAGTCAAATGAGTTCGCAAACTGTAGGAGCTTTCTGTAATTCCAGTCATGAACATGAACATCACCTGACCAAATCATGTTTGTGATTTCACCTGAACTGGCTTTGCCTGAATATATGTATAATAGTTTATCTTTTGTAATAGATAGTTTAACATCTGCTGGTTTATCTGATGTATAACTCCAAGTTGCTATATGAATCAATAATTATTCTAACTATATACATTTCACTTGATTATCGTCACCATCTACTACTTTTATGAAATAATTTATTGGTTCATCAGATTTGTCTTCTGTTAAGTATGTGATCATTTCAACCTATTCATTGTATAATATAGCGCATTTAATACTGTTCCCCTAAAACTTGAATCTTTTTTAACACTAAACTCAAAAAAATCACACATCTCCATCATTTCTGGATCTTTAGGAGGTTGTGATTCATCTGGGAACACAATAGGAGAAGGTCTCTTTTCTTCATCCAATTCATCCATAGATCTAATGATTTAATCAATAAATAAAAATGTGTAACGAATTTATTTTTGTAACTGTTTTATAAATGAAAAAAGGATGGTAGAAATAATTATTTTAATTCAACTTATATTATAAAGAAGAACAAGAAAAATAATTAAATAAATAACATATAAAAATCATTTTCTCATATTCATCAAAGCATATTGACTTTCTAGGAATTCAAACTGTTCTTTCCAATAAGTCTCTTTCTCATTCTGTGACTTTTCCAATTCTTCATACTATTTTAATATATATTACAAATATTTCATACTTTTTTCAATAGAATTGTGTTAGATTTCATCAATTCATTCTGTAACAATGACATTGAATTAATATCAACATTATTTTGATTCATTTTTACTTTTTCATTTAAATTAACTATCTCTGAGTCTTTATCTTTTACCAATTCACATAGATTTTTGTTCTGTTTTTCTAACTCCTTTATTTTTTGATTTAATAGTAAATATTTCTCTTGATGTATTGAATTTAAATTAGTTGTATATTCTCTTATAACATCATCAATTTGTGTGAGTGTATTTGGTTGTAATGGTAATGTTTGTAGAATTCTGAATAATTGTTTTAATAATGGATTTTTGTATGATGGAATAGTAGGTGGTAATGAATGTTGTAATTTAGAATTATCTTCTTCATATTCATCATCATCATCTTCTTCTTCTTTAACGCTATTTTTATCACTATTCAATTCTCTTTGTTGTTGTTGATACTGTTGTGACTGTGGAATATACGAATTAGTTGTATTTAATGTAGATGTTTCTGTTGATGAAGAAATTGATATTGTTTCAGCATCTAGAAATACATAATTATTGAATTATTAATATACTCATATCAATTGATGGAATTAATTGATTGGCTCTATATTTTTCATCATCAGTTACTTCTTTCTCATCCAATGTCATTAATGATGGAAATGAAAAGATAATGAAACTGCGATAATGTGGTAATCTTGTAATTGGATTTAGTCTCAAATCTAGAGATCTTAGTTTTCTCATTGGTTTTAGGATAACTAGATCTTGAAATGAGGATATTTTGTTGTAATATAACGAAAGCTATACGTGTATAATAATCTACCTTGCGATATACTTTTTCTAGATTAATTAGATTCTGCATTCCTTCTAAAGAGCTTAAATTGTTTCTGGATAAATCAAGAGTATTCAATCCAGTTAATTGTACCAATGATGAACCTAGATTCTCAATACTAAGTCTTTGAAGTGTTAATGTTGTTAATTGAGATGGATGACTTATTTTTTGTTTCTTACATATTTCTAGTATGTACTTTTCCTATCACAAATATATTAATATTGTACTATACAGACAACAACATGAGATAAAGAATTTAAAATTCAAATTGAATAATAAAAATAGACTCGTTACATTTTCGTTATTATGGATTTTAAGCAATATTACCCACAGGAACACAGTAGTGGTATTTATAATCCTATTTTCATTAATATAGAGGTTGATATCAAACATTCTCATACTGCATTTGTGCTAGGAACTAAATTAACAGAAGATATTATTACAGTATAGTTATAGTAATATAAAATAGGTTTTCAAACTAATGGACACAGATAGAGATGAAAAATTAACTCCAAAGCAAGCATTAAGATTATGGGGATTAGTATTTATTCTATTTATCATTATCTAGCTTGGATTTTATGTTAAACCAGCCCATTTAACAGGATATACATATGTTACAATAGCAGATTTTCTGGACTTATCTAGACAAATGTTTAAAGATCAAGATATTACTTCTGTGTCTCATTTATTCCATATGATGGATACTCATCGTTATGGACGTGCCAAGAAAGAAGATTTATTAACTTTACTAAAGCACATAGGTTTATCAGTAAATCAAGATCAATTGGAATGTATGATTTCTAGGATGGATTCAACTATGAATTGGGACAGATTTACAGAAAAAGAATTTTGTGCGTTTGTGGATTACTTTTCTAAAGAAGATATAATGAAACATATAAAAGCATAGTCATTTATTTATTTAATTGTAATTTACTTATTACTTTGTTGATTGAAGATTTAAAAACCTCTGCAAACATTTTAGATTCGTCATAATTCGATGAAAATAAAAATACTCAAACTAAAAGCTTGACATTTAATTTTTAGATCTTTATTAAATTTCGTAAGATGAGTGAAGATAAAGCAGCAGCTTTTATTGCAGAGGTATTTTGTTTATTTCTATATTACAAAGGGAGAGAAAAAAATGAAGAAATTTTTATTTTTTAGTCCAAAATATGAGGAAGCATGCGATTGTTTTAATAAAGCTGTGAATCAATACAAACTTCTTAAGAAATGGACAAATGCCGGTGATGCTTACGTTAAGATAGCTGAATGCCAACTTGCACAAGGCAATGAACATGAAGCTGCCACAGCATATCAGAACGCTGCAAACTGTTACAAGAAAGAAGATTCAGACACTGCTTTGAAGTATTTTGATGAAGCTGTCGGAATTTACACAGGAGCAGGCAAATTTGCCCAAGCAGCTAAATTAGAGAATGAAATCGCTACAGTAATGGAAACTGATGGTGATAAAGAAGCAGCTGTAGAACATTTCCAAAAAGCTGCAGATTATTATTTAACTGAAGAATCTACAGCACAAGCTCAAAAGAACTTAGAAAAAGTAGCAGTAATCTCTGCAGATTTAGATAAATTCGATAAAGCCGCTGAAATCTTTGAAAAATTAGCTTCAAATTGTTTAGAAAATAAATTATTGAAATTCAACGCAAAAGGATTTTTATTCAATGCTGCTCTTTGCAAATTAAATATGAATGATACTGTAGCATTACGTGATGATGTTGAGAAATATAAAGATATGGATTACACCTTTGGAAACTCTAGAGAATGTAAGTTAATTGAGAAATTAATTCAATGTCTTGATGATTATGATGTTGATGCATTTACTGATGCTGTATATGATTTTGACCAAATATCTACATTGGATCCTTGGAGAACTGCTAGATTATTAAATGTGAAACAATTTATTCAGAAGGCTGGTGAAAGTGCTGTTGATTTAACATAATGTTTGTTTAAATATTTTCTTTATATATATATTATTATTTTATATTGTATGCTGAATGAGAAAAAAAGAAATAATGAGAAATAGAAACGAATATAATTTTGAAATAAATGTTTTCATGTTATTTTAAAGCAATTCTAAAGTGTAGTACAAAGCAAATTGTGCCATTTCAAGAAAGTACCTATTAGATGCTATGTAAGACCAAATTTTGATATATCAGATAAGTTTTCTAAAACAAAATCGTAAGTTTTATTAGAAATTACAAAAATAAATAGATATATTCCTACAATGAATGTAATGCAATTAACATCCAATAGTCCCTACCCAGTATTTGTAGCTCATCTCTCAAATATCTATGCTGGAATACCACAAGGTGCTGTACCTACATATCCACAACTGAAGAAGATAGTATCATTAATAGAGCATTTTGAACCAAATTTGTTGCAAACCTATGAGTATTTTAATAATTTATATATTATTCAAATAGTCTACGAACAGCATTAATAATCTGTAGAGAATCAAGGACTAGTGATCCATTATACCATCAGTTACTATTATATATACTCAAATTAAACCGTTATAGCATAGGGTTATGTAGTGAAATTATAAGAGGATTTTTATATTTTCAAAGTCCAGAAAAACTATTATCTTATTTAAAAGAAATGGTAAACCATCATATAGTTATAAGGAAATTTGATTATGAAAATGCAATAGAATGTTGCGGTGAAAGTCACTTTTGGAAACAATGTATATCACTTTTCAATATAATGAAACAAAGAAATTTACATAATGGTTATTCTTATTTTGTACTAATATTAGCTTTAGAAAAATCAAACCAATTTGAATTATGTTTGAAATATTTAGATGAAATGCAACAATCAGGATATAAGCCAGGAATTAAGCTATGTAATTCAATTTTGATATTATTTTTAAAGAATCATCGATATGAAGAAGGTATTTCTTATTTTAAAGATTTGAGAAAAAAAGAGAAATATGATTTGCCTTTAACTACTTATAATGTATTGATCAGTTATTTAAAAGGATACAGAAACTATGATACTGTAGTAACACAAATATTAAATGAAATAGAGGCGTTACCAAATATCAAACCTGATTTGATCACTTATACAAGTTTAATTGATGGTTATGCAACAGATAGGAATTTGGATAAATGTTTATATTATTATAATATAATATTAAAGAATGGATTTGAATTGAATAATAGAGTGTATGCTGCTTTATATAAAGCTTATATTTTAACTAATAATACATATAAAGCTATTGATGATTATACTTCCAGTCATGAAAGGAAGTTTAAAACGCGATCTTCAACTGATTTCTTAGATGTAAAACTATTACCATCTTCTATTTCATTAGTTGCATTATTATACGTATATATATATTTAAATAATTATTTTTATTTATAGTTTTTAATGAATATTTATCATTCTTATAAACCTGACCAAAAAATGAATGACTGTTTTATAATGACTGGCAAACAATTGAATAGATTTTTAATTCAAACATTTCTTAAAAATGGATTTCAGAATAAATTGACAGTTGAAACATGTGTTTCTACTAACTATTTGTCAATTTCTGGTAAATCTATCAAAAAATGGTGTATTTATTTATCAAACAATTTGAATGATCCAAATAATCTACATGGTACTGTATTTTGGGATCAGGAATGCTTGATAAATCTTATAGAGAATAAAATGGATTCAAAAAGCAAATACTTAGATAATCGAGCTGCTGCATTTAATAATCGTGTAGGCGATGTTGGTGATTTAATAAAGACTTAAATATCTATATTTCGTTTTTGCTTATTAAAAATGAAAATCTAAAATGAATCATCATTAGTCAAAATAGATATTGAAATTACTGAATCTTAGTAAATTACCAACTAATTACACTTTGTTTTTTCTTTGTTATGAGTGAGGAAGAAACAACGCCAAAAGATTCAAATGATGATGATATTCAAAGTTCTATTGATATAACTACAATTACTGAAGAAAAATTATCTGTATCGCTTTACTTTGTAATCCAACAATAGGAATTTATTAAAAGTGAAGTTAGTAAAATTGTTGTAGAAAATTTAAAGAATGGAACTGTATATTTACTTCTGAATATAGCTCAATAGTATTTTTGTGATTTTGTCTCTTATTTTGATGATCATTTCGATTATATCCGCCAACCATGTATTATTCATTTATCGATCTATTAAAATAGCCACTAAAGAAGAAATAACAGAAAACTTTTCAAAATTTAATCACAAACTATTAGAACTTGGTTTTAGTGAAGATCGGATAATACTATCATCAGACATAAATCAACTAGATAATGAAAATAAACTAATGTGGATAATCAAATTATTCCGAGATATAGATTTAAAAGCTCAACAACAAAATATAGATATAAAATGCAAGCATGTGCAATCTGTCTTTTATTCAGATAAATTTATTCGTGGTCATTTTGTACGTAAACTGGATGATGCTAGAGTTAAACTATATTCATGTTATAATAGTGAAGATGGAGTTGAAAGAGCTTGGCTTGAATATGAAGGTGATGAATCAACAGTGAGTTATATTGCCCAATCAGCTTCTATTACACCATTGGTGAATAATTTGAATACTTTACATGTATTTGATGCATGGGAAGAAGATGGAGATACTGGAATTCCAACATCATTAGTATGTATATCTGAATTCATCTCGGAATCAACACTTATGTTCTTAAATACAGTAAAAGGTATAAATATTAATGTATTAAAGAAATGGATATGTCAATTAGTGGATGTAGTATATAGTTTACATTTTGGCACATCTATTACTGATCCAAATATTCCTGGTTTATTACACCGTGATATTTCCTGTGAAAATGTTTATGTTGAAAAATCAACAGGTTCAATAAGACTCGGTGGATTTGGATATTCTACTCCAATTAATAAAATACCATTGAATGAAGAAATACCATGTAATCTATATTATAATAGTAAATATAGAAATGACTATCAAGATGATATAAAAGCATGTGGTATTACGATATTAAGATGGTGTTTACAAACAAAAGATTTAATACCCTGTTGTAAGCCAGAAACTATAAGAAATGATGAAATATTGGAATATTTAAAGGAAGAGAATAGAGAAACAATGATCAATCAAATCACAGATGAACCTTTGAAAGATTTCTTAACACTTTGTTTATTGAAGATTAATGATAATTATCCAACCGCTGAAGACCTATTAAACCATCCTATGATACAACAATTCCCCCAATTTACGGAATTATGTGAGAAATCAACAATTGAAGGATTGAAAGAACATAAAAACTTAATACCAATTCAGAAGAATGTAGATTTAGAAGCAACTCATCAAGTTAATATTAATTTTGAAAAGAAATTTATACAGAATGATATATATAATATTTCATTTCAAGTTCCTTCGAATAGAGGGTTTTTTAAGTTTTCTTTTGATTATAATATTAATAAAGATAGTCCAGTAGGAATTATTAAAGAATTGAAGAATTGTAAAAATGAATTAGATAAAATGCAAATACCTAATACATTACAGTTTTCTGAAAGTATTTATGATTTATTATATAAATCTCTACTAACAATGCTTAATAAAGATGATAGAATGATTTGATCTAAATTTTTTTATAAATTTAATTATGATTATATATATTTTTTCTTTTATTCTTTCTAATTCAAAGTCAAAATGAAAATAATAATTATTAGGTTATTAGAATAATACAGCTTACTTTCTGAGATAGTGGTAATATGGTCTTTGTTCTTTAATCTTTCTCATTGTTAACATAAATGCATATATCAAGGCATCACCGGGAGGTGGGCAACCTGGAACATATACATCGCAAGGAATAATTCTATCAACTCCTTTAACAACGTGATATGAATAATGATAATATCCACCTGAATTTGCACAGCTTCCCATGGATATAACGTATCTTGGTACTGGCATTTCATCATATAATCTTCTTACTGCTGGGGCCATCTTATGAGTCACTGTTCCTGAAACAAACATTACATCACAATGTCTAGGACTAGCTCGAGGTAATGCACCAAAACTCTCAAGATCGAAACGGTCTGATGATGACTAATTAGAAGTATAAAATATTATTGAGATTATACCATAATATGTTCCATAGCACAACAGGCAAGTCCAAAAGTCAATGGCCATATAGAACCTGCTCTACAATATTGAATAATTTGATCTAATTTAGCAGTGAAGAACTCAGCGTTGTTTAGAAGTTTGTCTTTAAAATCTGCTGGTTTAGCACCAATGGCTGTTGTAAATTGTGCAGCTTGTCTTGCTCCCATGAATTCTGGATCAAAGAATCCAAGAACTTCTCTATTTGGTAGTATAAGCTCTGGTCTTTTCAAATTTCTATTGAAATAAACAGGTATATATACGGTAATGTCTTTGTAATCAAAGATTTGGTTGCAGTATGGGATTTCGATATAAAACGCTGCATAAATCAGAATAGATTATTTTTGAAGTTACAATCAAGCCAAGCATAGAAACGGATATTTATTTATAAATTGATTTTTAAAAATGGCTGTTTCTAATTCTGTGAACAATTATTCATCACGACAAAACACTTATATGCCTCCTATCAACTTTGGCTATGTGGAGAGTGGTGTATATAGATCAGGCTATCCAAATGCTAATAGTTTTCCATTCTTACAGAAATTAGGGATTAAAACTATAGTGTATTTGCATTTTTATATATATTTATGGTAGTTATATATCATGTCATCCCAAATATTCACAATATCGAGAAGAGAATAAGAAATACATAGAAGAAACAGGCACAGAATTTATATTTTGTAATGCTAGTCAGAATAAAGAACCATTCAAACAAATGTCAACTGATAATATCTCAATGGCTTTGAAAGCAATTTTAGACAAAAGAAAACATCCCATTTTAGTTCATTGTTTGGAAGGAGATTTTGGTACAGCATGTGTAATTGGATGTTTAAGAAAATTACAGAATTGGAGTTTAACTAATGTATATAGTGAATACCAAGCATATTGTAAGAAGATGAACGATTTAGATTTACAATTTATAACATTATTTCAACCAACCTGTAAATTTAAGAGGAAATACCTACCTGATTGGATTGATCAATTAAGACGTCCTATTTTGCACTATATTTCCGATGCAGATGAAGATTGTGATGAAGAAAATGGTGTTTTAACACCAGATTGTAGTGATTAAAAATCTATTTCTGTAATTAATTTAAACTTGGTATGTATTAATAAATTACTATTTTTGTAATTAATTTATAAATATATTAGTAAAAACTATTTATTTAAGAAACTTGTGATTTGCATAACCGAAAATCTATTAAATTGGTTTACGAAAAATATTGTTTTGTCGTTACTTTTATAGTTTTTTTATTTTTTATTATTTTAGAGTGAAACATTTATAAATGGGTAATTGTGGAAGTAGCGTTGCACCAGATCCAGCAGATACTGAAGTTAAACAAACTCCTGCAGCAGCTCCAGCTGCTAATGAACCACAACCAAAAACAGAAGAGAAAGAAGCCAAAGTTGTGGAAGCTATTAAGCATCATAGAGCCAAAAAGAACATTCTTTTCGGAGATAGTCTACCTGAAGAGAGTACTTTTGTATATTTAGATGTTTTTATGTCTATAGAGTAAAAAAATAGTTGAAAAGAACGATAACGACAGAGAATTTTTACGAAAAGCATTATCAGAACACTTCTTATTCACAGCATTAGATTCAGAAGAAGCAAACGATGTTATTAACGCTATGGAGAAGCAAGAAATCATGCCAGGAGATAATTGCATCACTCAGGGTGAAAATGGTGATTATTTCTACTTCGTACAGTCTGGTCATTTCGATTGTTATGTCGATGATTCAAAAGTGTGTGAATACAATAGTGGTGATGGTTTTGGTGAATTAGCTTTATTATACAATGCACCAAGAGCTGCTACATGTCAAAGTACAGTGAAGAGTGTTGTTTGGAAGCTTGATCGTCAAACCTTCCGTCATACATTAGCCTTCAATGCACAAAAGAACATACAATCCAGTAAAGCCGCCATAAAGCACGTTACATTGTTAGAATCATTGAGTGATTTCCAAATCAGTCAAATCGCTCAAGCTGTACAGATAGTACAATTCAAAGCAGGTGAAACAATCATTACAAAAGGTGAAGAAGGTCAAGTATTCTACATGATCAAAGAAGGAAATGTAACCTGTCAAAACATAGGTGAAGAAAATGCTGAATTAGAGTTAAAACCTGGTGATTATTTTGGTGAAAGAGCTTTGTTATTAGATGAACCAAGAGCAGCAACTGTAGTATGTAAAACCGATGTAATATTAATGGCATTAGATCGTGAAGCATTCAACGAATTGATTGGTCCTTTGACTGATTTATTAGAAAATAACATTGCTATTTATATATTAAAAGCTTTAACTCAATTAAGTCACTTATTGAATGAAGAAAGACAACAAATAATCAACGGAATCAAATCAAAGAATTACAGTAAAGATGAAGTGATATGTAAAGAAGGTGAATTAGCTGAAGCCTTTTATGTAGTAAAAGAAGGTAAATTGAAATGTGAATATAGTGATGGTCATTCTCCTAAGACAATCAATCGTGGTGAATATTTCAATGAGAATATATTCGTATGTGAAGAAAAGAATCTTGGAACATTAATAGCTGAAGAAGATAGTGTAGTTTTATATGTTGATAAACAAACCTTAAATTCAATAGGCAATGGTTCAACATCTGTTGTAAATCTAGCTCAACGTCGAAAGAGTGCTAGTTTAGATGGTGGTGTAGATCCAATCTTAAAGAATGCCAATTTGAGTGATTTTGAACAATTAAGAACTCTTGGAACTGGTTCATTTGGTCGAGTGAAATTAGTAAAATTCAAACAGAATAATGAAGTATATGCATTAAAATGTTTAAAGAAGAAACAAATTATTGCATTACATCAAGAAAAGAATATAATGAACGAAAAACGAATTTTAATGCAATGTCGACATCCATTTATTCAGAGATTATATTCAACATATAAAGATGAAAATTGTTTATATATGTTAATCGAATTTATTCAAGGAGGTGAATTATTTACTTTATTATGGAATTTTGGAGGAACTGTTTCAAGTAGAACAGCTCAATTCTATGCAGGCTGTGTATTAAGTGGTCTATCTTATTTGCATGATCAAAATATAATCTATCGAGATTTAAAACCTGAAAATCTGATGGTAGATAAAGATGGCTTTGTAAAGATCGTTGATTTTGGTTTCGCTAAAGAAGTTCAAGATAAAACATATACATTATGTGGAACACCAGAATATTTAGCTCCAGAGATAGTAGTTGGTAAAGGACATAATAAAGCTGTAGATTATTGGGCTTTAGGTGTATTAATATATGAAATGTTATGTGGTTATTCTCCATTTGCTGATCGAGAGAAGAATCGTCAAATGCAAATCTGTAAGAATATAATGAGAGGTCAATACAGTTATCCATCTCATATGCAAGATGAACCAGCAAAAGATTTAATAAAGAGATTATTAGAAGCTGATCCAACGAAGAGATTTGGTTGTTTGAAGAATGGAGCAATGGATATAAAACGACATGAATGGTTTAAGAAGATTGATTGGATTAGTTTAGAATCAAAAGATGTTCAAGATATTCCTTGGAAACCAACAATAACAAGTGAAGTTGATACATCTAATTTTGATGATTATCGAGATGAGAATGAACAAGTAGAACCATTTTATGGTGATAGTAGTTGGGCTGATGATTTTTAAAAATGAGTGTTTTAAAAAGATAATAATAATAATAATCTTTATATATATTTAAATAATAAAATGTTGAAGTTGTTTTTTATTTATTTAAAATAAGAATATTGATTTAATGAAACGAATATATTTTGATAATCAAAAATGAATGGAATAAAAAGAGTGATTAATAAATCATGTAGAATGTCAAAGTATATTTGCAATGTGTTAAAATGATATAAATGAATAGAATATTGAATAAAGGGATGAAAGTGAGAGTGAATTACAAAGAAAATGGTTATAGCGATATGAAATGTGAAATGAAAAATCGACTAAGTAAATATAACAAAAGCAGAGTATGAAAATGAGTATAAGATGTAATAGAAATGTGATTTATATGCTTTACCAGTTTGTAGTGTTCTCTGTTATTCAATGTTGAATTTAATGGAAATGAGTGTGATGAATGGTATAGTAAATGTATTAGATGATGATGGCTCTTGATGTTTTATTGTTAATTGTTTTATTTTTGTCATTATCTATGTGTTTATACCTTAGAAACATATTAGACAATACATTTGATATAATTTGAAGATATTTATTCTCAATTTCATAATTCTCTCAAAATACATTATATATCAATGAAATAATAATAATAAAAATATTTATTCAATGTTCGAATAAACTTCTGATAATTCATTCTTTTCTTCTTCTGAAATTCCATCCAAGTATATCCTTTCTATAAATGAAAATGTTTCTAAAAATGATTTTAATTTTGTTTTATCTATATTCTCTTTTAATGTTATTGATAATTCATCTAAACAATCAAATACTTCATTGTTTTCTATCATTAATCTCAATTCTCTTTCATATAGTTCATTTCCTGATATATTTATTTTTTCTAGTCTATAACCTTTTAATCTTTCTATTATCATGTTTAATCCTTTCTCACTAATTCCTGTATCTATTTCAATTAAATAATTATATTACATTTATATTTATACATGAAAGATTTAATGATAAATATCTATCAACAAAATAATCTAAATTCTTACATACTATCTCTATTCCTTCATCTCCAATCGGATTATTGAATATTGAAATGTATTTTGCTTCTTCTGGTACTGATTCTACTAATGATTTTAATCCTTTGGAAGTAATTTTATTATTGGATAAATCAAGTTTCATGTAGTTAATCTGTTTAATTAATGAAATATAAGAATCATCTATATTCATATCTATTTTTATTATAAATATATAAGTTTTACTTGAGAAATTATAGAGATTAATTTTCTTTTTAATACAATAATTCAAATAATATTGTAGTTCTTCATTTGTCCATGTTGAAGATTTAATTTCTATAAATGGATATTCTTCACTTGCTAATGATTTTGAACATATTGATTTTAATCCTTTCATTCTAATATTATTCGCATTTAAATATATTTTATTACATTTTCCTATTGAATTAATCTTATTGGATAATAGTATTACACTGTCATCATCAATTGATATATTGCTCAAATTTATATTATACTTATCATCTATTAACATATGTATATTATTTACTAATAATTTAAATCCTTTATTACCAATTGGATTACCTTGAATATATAATTTCATTAAATCTCTTTTTCCTTTCCTGTATTTCATCAAATATTCTATTCCAACTGAATCTATATTGTTTTTACTTATGTCAATTAATCTGAATCTATCATGAATTTTCTTATAACCATCTAATAAATATTTAAATCCAGTAGAAGTTAATCCCATTTCTATTCAAAACATATAATCTTTATTATACTTGAACAATCTATTATATTTTCTCTTTCCTTCAGTAAATGTAAATGAGGAGATAATAATTTCATTCCCTTATCTCCTATTTCATTTCCATATAACGAAAGTTCTTTAAGTTTTGGCAGTGTAGATAAATTGTTTATCAGTATTTTAACGCTTTTATGAGTAAGTTTGTTATCTAAATATTTTAAGAACATCATATTATACGACTCAAATCCAATTCTTTCATTTCTCCTAGTTTATTTAATCCTAATGAAATGAATGATTTGAAATAATCATCATGTATTTCTAAATTATACAATTTAAATTCATAATCATATGGTTTGATTATTTCTTGAATGCTTTTATCAATCAGTAATTCTTTACTATTGTTAAAATCAAACCATACTTTTGAAATTGGAAATATGGAGAATATGGCTTTCAATCCATTTGAATAAATTTTCTTATTATTTCTAATATCCATTCTTCTAAGATTTGAATATTTATATAACTCTTGTGACAATAATAACATTGACTCATCATTTAAATTCATTCCTTTAAGATTCAAGTCATTAAACTTGTTGATTAATAAATGTAAATATGGAAGGAATAATTTGAATCCTATTGGACCAATTGGATTTGCTATTTCAAAATAACATAATAAATGAATAATGAATACAAGATAGATCTACATATTCTAATTTCATCATTGGAATTGATTTAACAAATGATTCAATGAAATAATAACTGATATGACAATTAGATAAATACAATTCTTGTAGATTTGTAAATTGAGAAAAATGTGATGCAAACAGCGATTGATATTTAATTGGAATATTAAAACTATATGAAAGTTTTGCTGGATTGATATATTTCAATTTTCTGAAAAAATATTCAATACCTTCTTCACAAAAACATATACATTTTAAATTGATTTTTATCATGTCTTTCTTGTAAGTATCTTTATTTATATTAAATATTCTTTCATCTAAATAGCATTCCCCAGATTTACATCTGTGATAATCCTGAAATATCAGTCTTTCTTTCATTTTACAGAAACAGTAATCATCATACATAATTGTTTTTAATAATAATGATAGTAATTTTTCTTTAGCTTGTTTGTTATATGAATTAATAAAAAAAATTAAACACTTCCAATCTATCTTAATATTTACCTTATCGATTGGTCTAATTATTCTAAAGAAAAAATCAATACCTTCTTCACATGAACAAATACAATGTCTATAAATAGTAATTGCTTCTTTATCATTTCCATCCATCTCAATATTAAACATCTTTTCATCTAAATAACATTCTCCAAATCTACATTTGTGATGAATATGAGATTTTATTTTCTCTTTAATTGAACAATCTTTTATGTATAATTTCATCATCACTAGTATTGATATAATTCTTTCATTTGGCTTATTATTGTATGATTTTATCAACTTATCCTGATTATTTCCCCATCTGTAACTTTGGATATAATATTCTGATGGATAAATAATTGGAAATACAACAATTAAATTATCATTCTTATACAATAACTCCTTTCTATCTTTATAAATCATCAAATAATTATTGTCATCTCTCAATATTTCACTCATTTTTATCATCTCTTTTTTCAACTCTTTTAAACTCACTCTATCTTCATTCTTCACTTTTAACATTCTTTCTATCATCATCTTTCATCATATCATCACATTCTACATCTAATATTGTATTTACATCTCAGGATATTCTCTTTTGTTTTATTCATATTATTTCATCTTCATTGAAATGGTAATTTCTTACAAATCATTTCATATAATATACATCCAATTGACCAAATCACACTTCGATCATTATATTCATATCCACTCAACTCTTCTGGGCTTCTAAAGCATAAATCGTATATTCTCAAATCTTCTTCTTTTCTCAATAAATCCAAGTATAAATCACATAGTTTTAATTCACTATTATTTTCATATATTATGTTACTACTCTTCAAATTACTAACTATTATGCCATATTCATTCAATACCATTGCAATATCACATATTGAACATATACAACTAGATATATCATTGTTTGATAAGGATTTACTTTGAATTATCTCTTCTAGATCTCTCAAGTAATATTCTCTCTCCAGCATTATAAATTCATTCTGATCATACAATTGAAACACTTTTGATCTGCAAGTAATAGATCTACAACATTCTGATAGCAAAAGGCTATTCTCTATTACTTTTAATATTATCTTCTCTTTGATTTCGCTAACATTTAATATTTTTATCATTTTAACACCACTTTGGAGTTCTATAACCATTTCAACTTCATTTTCACTCTTCTCTATGCTTTTAATAACCTACAACATATAAAAATGATTAAAATACTTCAGAATCATATGGTAATAATGAGAATATAATGGCATCCATTTAATAAACTGAAAAATAGCTTAACTGTAAAAAGTAACGAATATATTTCTTTTTACACTACAATTCATATTTTTATGCATTTTACACTCCATTCTCTCTTTCATCATATCTTAGATCAAAATTGACCATTTCATATAAAAAGCTACACATTATCTTAAACTACAACACATTTACATCGCGCAGAGGTATATAATCAATAAGAAACATAAAACGAAAGTAAAACCCAAGTTATTACACTGTAATGTGATGTATTTTATTCTCATTCTAGATATTAGTCATTATAAAACTACATTAACTAAGGTAAGTTCTGCACTGCTATAGATTATTCTAAACCATTAGTTGTTACAGAGTATTTTGAGAATTGTTTTGATTTATCAGCGAAATTTAATCTATATCAAAAATATAACATGATTTTGTATGACTGATAATATTTATATTTGTATTCTACTTTTCTATAATGAGAATTTTTATAATGAAATTATGTAACGGATATATTTATAAATATTGATTATTTCTTCATCACATAATCAAACTGTAAAAACAAAATTTAAAAAAATAACATATTTATTTTATATTTATTATTATTATTGATATTCACCATCAATTGGAGGTAATCTTTCTCGAGATGCACTCTTCTGTAAATGCAAACTCTCCAACTCTTGCAGTTTGTATTTTAAATTAGCTATCAATTGTTTTTGTTCATTCAATCTATCATAAGTCTCTTGGCTTATTGGTAATATATCATCACTCACTTCTTCTACTTCAATTCCCAATAAATCTCTTCTCTTTCTAGTTCTTTTTATATCTTCAATTGCACTTCGTAATTCTGTTACTTCTTTGATTAATACCATATTCTTTTGCATTAATCGAATATTTTCACTTTCATGTTTGTGTGTATTAGTTGTTAATCTTGTTGATAATGTTCCTAATGATTGCTCTAAGTATTGTCTTTGACGACTGTATTCATTCTCAATGTGACTATCTATTCCTTCTATGGCTATTGGTCCACGATAATATTTCTATTTATATAATAATAATAATAATAATAATAATATATTCATACTTTATATATTCCAATTATACATTCTTTTAGTTTTTCTGGATATTGAATCAATTGAGAAGCTTCTATCAAATCACTTTGAATGGTTTTTATTACATTCTCATGATCATGAACGTCACTTCGTTTATCGATTATATCTCGTTGTAAATTATCTAATTTGCCTCTTATATCACCAATCATGTTGTCTAATTTTGCATTACTTTTATGATATTTTTCTAAGTCATGATCCATCTTTTTTATTGTCGTTTTCATATTAGCGATTTCTTCTTCTTTTGGCTCAATTTGTTTCTTCAATTCTTTGATTTTGTAATCTAAAACAAATTTGAATTTTTCTAATTCTTGATTCTTCTTTTTTAATTCGTAGATTTTCTTTTCTTTATTTCCAATTGTATCATCTCTTGTTCTTATTGTTTGTTTCAAGTTTTGAATTTCATTTTGTAAATTCTATTACAATATTATAATATAAATATACATCAATTTGAGCTTTTAATTGTTTCTCTTTTTCGATTAATCCTTTGATTTCTTCATTCTGATTTTCTACATCTTTCTGTAAAGCAGTAAACTTCTTTTTCATTAAACCATTTTCACCTTTGAAACTCATTGTAGATTCTTTCTCATCATTTAATTCAATCTCTAATTCTTTCTATTTATATAATAATAATAATAATATATACTCTTATATTCTCAATCTCTGTATCAATATCTTCTTCCAATTGTCTTTCAGTTTCTGAACATTCTCTCTCTAATTCACTGATTTCATCTTGTAATCTCATTTTATAGGCTCTCTGTTCATCTAATTGACGTTCATAATCATTGGTTAATGTCATTACATAGTTCTCATGGTTATTGATCATTCGTTTTTGTTGTTCTTCAAACCTAGCTTGTTGAGAATCTCTTTCACTTACCATTTGTTGATATCTTTCTACTTCTCTCATTATTTTTTGTTGGTAATCAGCTTCACTTTCTTGGATTTTATGTCGATGTTCTTCTTCCATCTATTTTAAACATAAATAAATAAATATATATATATATACATGTTTCAAATCTTCTTCATATTCTAATTCCATCTCTCTTTTTTGATCATATAAATTATCATATTTCTGTTTTTCTTCATCTAATTTTTGTTTATATTCTTCACTCAACTCTTTCTCTTTTTCTTCGTTATTCATCACTTTTAATCGCAATTGGTAATCATTATGTAAACTCAATTCATCTACTTTATTTCGTAATTCAGTCATTGTATTTTCATGTTCTTTTAATTCTTTACTTGTCACTAATATTTCATCAGCAATGGGAGTCATTCCAACTCTTTCAGGAAATAGATTTGTTCCATCCTTTCTCTTTGATTTCATAAATACATAATACACCATCACTACCAGCTACAAATAAATATAAATCATCATAGGTAACTCTTATTGCACTTGCTGTTCCAGATAACGCTTGATATTCTCGCATATCACCAGTTAAAGGGAATTTATACAGTCTGATACAACCTGGTTTACCTTTCTCACCACCTGCTGCAAATAATAACTTTTGAGAATGAGCTAATTCAACCTGACCTAATATAATACTACTTTCTACTACTTTACTCTCTATAGCACCAGGAAATTCGATTTCTCTTAATTTCTTATCATTTCCTACAATAAATATTCCAGAAAAATCATTTGTAGCGGTTATAGAGGTTAAAGGAACAGATTTATTAACATAATCAACTTCTCTTTTACCATCTTTCATATTCCATTGATATAAACCACCATCTAAACCTGCTGAAAGTATCTGAGAATCATCATTACTCCAAAACAGTGAAGTTATCTTTGAATTGTGTATTCTTAAAGTATGAATACAATCACCAATATAAGTATTATATATCTGAATAATAGCACCATTTCCACATGCAAAATATTGACCTCCATTACTGAACTTAATCGCAGTACATTGTCTAATAGGATATGTTTTATAAGATATTCAAATCATCTAATAAAACATTATATAAATGCAATTTATCATTCTCACCAACGATTATATTCAATCCTGAAGGATGAAATGCACAGCCATATAAGAAGTCATTACAGTGTTTTACTAATTCTAAGGATCTTTCCATATAATTCCATATTCTGATTGTACAATCATCACCTGTTGTTACAATTAATGGCTTTCTTAAACACACATCCATCCCTTGAATTCCATTCATTCCTGATGGACCTACACCGTGAAATTCGTAACTTAATGGTTTAAATGGTTGTGTTGATGGTATTTCTTCAGTTAAATCAATCTTGTATATTTGATTTGAGCTTGTTGTACAAACTAAAAATTCTTCTTTTAATGATATAGACATATGACAGATTCTACTAGTCATATTATCATTTTCAAAAGTTCTAGTTAATACATAAGGAATTGAATTATCTTCAGTAGGTTCTATATATTCATAATAAGCGATCACACCACTTGTAGAACCACTGAAAAAGCCTTTAGCTGATGTGATTAATGTAGTAACAGGATCAGCATCTTTAACACTTGGTATAACACAATCTAATTTACCATCTCTGTATAATAACAACTCACCACTGTCACTAGATAATAATATCATCCCTTGCGCTTCTGGTAACCAAGTATGGCAGATTATTGTTTGTTTATTTCTGTTTCCTAATGTGGTTGGAATACTTTTGAAGGCTTTTTCTGTTAGTTTGAAGCATTTGAAAATTCCTTCACCAGTTACACATAATATTGATGAATCTAATGGACTGTAACTACATTGGATGATTTTGATATTTGGACTATCACTGGTTTTAAATGCACCATTGGAAGTGGCTGTTTCCCATGACCAGGAGATTAAAGTCCAATCTGGTGGACCTCCTTGAGATAGTAATAATGTACTATCACTATTGAATGATAAACTTATATAACTACTACCACTTTCATTAGTTGAAAATGTCTTTCTTCTTTTTAGACTTTTTATATCATATACTGATATGACACCCTTTTCTCCTTGTTCTGCTATTGCTAAAAATCTTTTGCAAGGACTTATTGCCATTGCTGTTATTCCAACGCAACCATCTGATCCTTGTATAAAACTCTGACTTCTAGCTTCTGTATTATACAATATAATATTATTTCCAGCTGGATAAGCGATTAGATTATCATCTACAACTCCAACATTATCTTTTACATCGCCTTTTAATCCAAAAATATGTCTAAGGATGTTTAAAATACAATATATACTTATGGTTTAACACTCCAAGACTCATTTTTTAAAAAGACGTTTTTTATTCAAAACTTTTGCCCAATTTTGAAATTGGGGAATTTTTAGATACAAAATCATTTTTGAATGAATAGACTAAGAACAGTTATTCAAAGGTCAAGTAAATATGCACAGTATATAAATACAGATAAATAAAATAGAATATGGAATAAGGAAATAAAGAATAGTGTAAAATGCAAACAAATTCGTCTAAAAGAACTCAAACAAAAAATCAACACCAAAATCAATAAATTAGTAGTTACAACTGTATATCGATGTAAATATATTTTGCATTAGAGAGCAGATGCTTGTACAATCCCAATTAGCAGTGTGCTCTTTTATTCATTGCTTCATCAGCTTAATATGAACCAAATTAACTATATTCTAACCAGTTTTGGAGAACAAGACGACGGAACGTAAATATATTTTCTATTATATCTTCACAGTTAATTTTTCTACATGTAAATCATTTATTCTTTTGTTATTTTTCATTGTTAATTCCCTTCTTTGTTATAATCTATTTTAATTATTTCTTTTTTGTGGGATTATAGTTTAAATAGGAGGTAGCAATAATAATAATACACCACAGAATGTAATAAACAAATCTATAATACATAAAAACAATTTATTATTATTTATTATTATTGAGGAGTATTTTGAAGGGAAAATCAGATTTGTTTGTTAAAAACATACACATTTATTATTTATCACCTGTACGTTTTGTTGAGCTAGTTCTATTACCACCTGTATTACTTGGATTTGAAGTTGAACCTGATGCATTACCATTACTCAACTGTTCTGCAATATGTCTTGTTCTAGTCTCCATCTTTCGTCTAGCTACCTCACGGTGTAGCCTCTCTCTATAATCTTTAGCACTGTATCTATAAAAATATAAATAAATTCATAAATACTTCGTATTATCAGATATTCTTATTCGAATGATGTGTGGACAATCAGGTTCATCTGCAGGATTATGAAATTGAGCAACATATGGATGATCTAAGGATTGTGCAGCAGATATTCTATGATTTGGGTTAAATTGTAAGCATTTTCCTATTAAATCAAGCGCATCAGCTGGAGCATCTGGTAACATCTTTTCTAAAGGTATTTTCTCAACCGTTGGTAAGTTACCTATCATTGATTCTGCAAATACTGACATAGTTGATTGAATATCTTCTTTAGATGGCATACCTGTAGCTGTTAATATTCTCTCTAATTGATTCATTGTAGATGTACCAGGGAACATTGGTTTACCTAATATGATTTCACCTAAGATACAACCAACTGCCCACATATCTACACCTTTTGAATATTTTGTACTGCCTAATAAGATCTCAGGAGCTCTGTACCATCTAGTGGCGACATAATCTGTTAATGCGACTTTTGACATATCTGGAGCATCTGCTGCTAATGATCTGCATAAGCCAAAATCACATAATTTGGCATGACAATCTGCATTTAATAATATATTGGAGGGCTTTAAATCACGATGTAACAATTCACCTGAGTGGATATATTTTAATGCTTTTAATAACTGATAAATAATATAACGCTTATGTATATCTTCTAAGATATGGCTACGGATCACTACATGTAAATCAGTTTCTATATTATGATATAAATAGACAATATGAGATGATACGCAGAAACTCAAAGACCAAATAGACATCTTTTTCATTTTCTGATTTGATTACATTTAAAAGACGAACTATATTTTCATGATTTGCTAGCTCTTGTAAATACCTATACCAATAAATTAATATTCGGTAAGGAGATGAATTATACATTACTTCACGATATGTTCTTTGAGCATCAGTTGAATTTCGAAAAGCGTCAAAACACTTTTTAAGTGCAACTGGGGTTTTTGATTTTTTATCGATTGCTTTCCACACAACTCCATAAGCCTAATATAATATCAAAGAACACTTATACTCCCTTACCCATTAGCTGTACAATATCATATTTTCGTAAAATGTGTGGCTCTATATCTTCGCTCATTGTATATTTATAAAATTTAAATTTAAGTTAGATATGCTCAGATTAAATTGAAAGATGGTTTTGGTCGTTAAAGGTGCAAGTTTTATTTCAATCAAAACTTTTCATACACCCATTTTTCTTTAACAACCTTTGAGATTCATTTTCTCACATCGTTGATATAATCATGATTGCATCACCTCCCTATAAAAATAACAACAAAATATTACCATATGTCAAGAAAGCATCACCGACTTCAATCGCTGTTGAAGTAGATGATTGTAATCACTGCTCCTTTCGGTTATTCATCCGTGAATTTAGTTATACAGTGTTGCTAGTGTTTTTAATTTATTTATTTGTGGTGTGTATTTCGCTTCTTGGTTCATCATTTAAAATTATGTTAGGTAAATCAGCTGCACAGGTATTTATAATTTTATATGTGGCTTATATAGATGTTTGAATTGTGTAAAAATCCCTTAACAGGGTTGTCTGTAGGATTATTAGCTACGGTGTTATTTCAATCATCAACAACTACTACATCCATCATTGGAAGTTTAGTAGGAGTTGGATCTGTAAATTTTGGAATTGCTGTTTCTATGATTATGGGATGTAACATTGGAACAACAACAACCAATGCATTAGTTTCTCTATGTTATTTAAAGAATAGAAATGAACTAAGTAAAGCATTTAGTTCAGCTACCATTCACTGTATATTCAATTGTTTAACTGTTTTATGTTTATTTCCTATTGAATGGTTAATAATGTCATATAATCATCAATGTGGTTTTATCTGCGCTGTTGCTGATAGATTTACTACGTTAATTAGTACAAGTAATGGAATATCCTTTAAATCACCATTAGATTATCTTACACAACCATTCACTGATGTATTTGTCAAAGTCAATTCAAAAGCATATAAAGCATTTAGTTATGGTTGTTCAGGTAATGGATCTACTTGTAAAAGTAGAAATAGAACGGAATCTATTTATTATTGTATTGGTGATAATGGTATTGATTGTTTATCACCAAAAGAATGGCATAATAAATATGACAAAATGTCTGTCATAAAGAGTTGTTGGTTGAAAGATTCATGGAAGTTTAATGATACTGCTACAGGTATTGTATTGGTAATATTATCAACAATTCTATTAATTTTGTCATTAATATTATTAGCATTTGTTTTAAAGCAGTTAATTAGAGGTAAAATCCATAGTAGATGTAGAAAAATATTCAATTTGAATGGATATATATGTATAGTAATAGGATGTGTTTTGACATTCCTAGTTCATTCAAGTTCAATTGTTACTTCGATTCTTACTCCATTAGCTGCTGTAGGAGTATTAGATATTGAACAAACATATGCATATATACTAGGAGCAAACTTAGGAACAACAATAACTCCCTTATTAAGTACTCTTGGTTCAAATAATGTAGATCAAATTAGAATAGCCATGTGTCATGTTTGTTTCAATCTTTTAGGTATTTTTATTTGGTATGTATTTCCTGTTATGAGAAATATTCCTTTGAGTTATTCTAATTTTATGAAAAACACAGTAGAACAGAAGAGATATATTGCAGTATTGTTTTGGATTTGTGTTTATGTTGTTATTCCATTAATTGTATTAGGAGTTTCAGTGATGTTAAGCAGCAGTACAGGATTGATGTGGACTGCTTTATCTCTAATAATTGTAATTACTTTAGGAGTAATGGGAGGTTTATATTGGTATAATTTTAAGAATGGTAAGTTGATAATAACAAGAGCTTGGAATAGAAGAAGATCGATGAAATTTAATGATGAAAAAGGTGCTGAAAGAAGACATTCTTATCAGAAAATTACTGTAGATATTAAGAAAGATAATTCTATTAAATCTAAATCAGGATTATTCTCAAAATCGAAAGATTCAAATGATAGTTGATTTAAATTACATTTTTTTCTATATCTGATATATATCAAATGTTAATAATCTTTTTAAAATAATATATGTTAACAATATATTATCTTTTTCCTATTATATTTACTTTTTGGTATTGTTTTAAGCTGTTAAAATATGAGTTATTTTACTTTATACAATTTTTATTCATTTCGAGCCTGCTTGAGAATTTCATCATTTCAATATTTGCATTTATTCTCTCTTCCATTGAAAGAATCATATATGTCCGGTATTGATGAATCCTTGGTTTCAGAGATGAGTTCTATAGACTTGTCAGATGAACAAAGACAAACTTTTTTAAGAGTTTGAAGTTTTTTATTTTATTTTTATAGGAGTTATTAAGGCTCGATGCAGAGGATAAGTGTAACGCTAAAGAGTATAAATATATACTCGCCATTTTACATGAAGATGCGATAAAGTATACAACTACCTGCTCATTTCTTCTAGTAATGCCGCTCGTACATTTGAAATTCGACAGAAAGATATTGATCCACCTTCTGATAAAGTAAATGAGTTATTACAGGAGTTTAGAAACAAGATTTACAGATTATCTGTTGTAGAGCCTCCTCCTACTGCAAAATCACCCAAAAAGAATAAAAAACCTGTTAAGCCTGTATAGAATATACTTATATTCTTAGAAAGTCGTAGTTCCAAAAGAAATCTTGGTTAAAAATGCTATGGAGAAGAGATTAGAAGAACTAAAATCAGAATTACAAAATGCAAATCTGTCTACATCAATGAGAAACACTCTAATAGATGAATACAGATCATTATCACTGTATGAGAAACAAATTAGCTTAAGAAGTGCTAGAATGCATGAATATCAGTATATTACAATATTTTTATAGTATTAATAGGATGAAACTAGTATATTTCTCCTCAAAGCAAAAAGAATTACTATCTCCCCATTGTTATAATTTAAAGCCAACTCCAAATACAAAAATAAGTTCAGACTTCAAGCAAACCATAGTTACATTTATAAACAATCGAATAGAAAGCCAATACGAAGAGTTCAAATCATTCTATGAAATTAGACAAAAGAAAAGAAAATTAATATGTAAAGCATTACAGAATCATTTCATTGAAGTAGAAAAGAGAGAAGAAAAAGAAAAAGAAAAGCAAGAAAAAAGAAGAATATTAGCATTAAAGGAGAATAATATGGATGAATATAAGAAACTAATAGAAAGTGCAAAGAATGAAAGATTGACATTTTTATTAAGTCAAGTATATATATATTATTATATTGAATATAGACTGATGAATATTTAAAGACATTAGGAAGTTTAGTGACAATACAAAAAGGAACAAATAATAATGAAAACAATGATAATACTGAAAGTGATAATAATAATAATAATGAAAATGTAAAATCCTATTATCAACTTGCACATTCAGTAATTGAACCAATTAAGGAATTACCAACAACATTAGTAGGAGGTACATTAAAAGAATATCAAATAGAAGGTATTGAATGGATGTTATCTTTATATAATAATCATTTAAATGGAATACTAGCTGATGAAATGGGTTTAGGAAAAACAGTTCAAACTATTGGCTTGTTGTCTTATATTTATGAATTTAAACACAATAAAGGTAAGAATATAATAATTGTACCACTAAGTACTATTAGTAATTGGTTGAATGAGTTTCACAAATGGTGTCCAACGATTAATGTCATAATGTATCAAGGAGTAAAATCAAACAGAAATAAAATATATACAAACTATATAAAGACAGGTAAATTTGATGTGTTATTGACTACTTATGATTATACAATTCGTGATAAAAGTAGATTAAAGAAAACACATTGGAATTATATGATAATAGATGAAGGACATAGATTGAAAAATACACAAAGTAAATTAACAGCTGTTTTACAAGAAGAATATGAAAGTGATTATAGACTGTTACTAACTGGAACTCCACTACAAAATAATTTACCAGAATTATGGTCATTATTAAACTTTTTACTTCCAGCGATATTTAAATCGATTGATAATTTTGAGAATTGGTTTTCTAAACCATTTAGTGGTTTAACTGATGATGGTGATGTATTAACAATGGAAGAAAGACTATTGATTATTAATAGACTTCATCAAGTATAAATATATATATATTTAGTGAGTTTTATAATTGTATTTTTATTAGATTTTGAGACCATTCTTATTGAGAAGAGAGAAGAAATTGGTATTAGATCAATTACCTAAAAAGATAGAGAAAGTTATAAGATGTGAATTATCTGGTTGGCAAAAACTGTTATATAATGAAATTCAAGTATATATATATATACTTATTCTTATTATAAATGAAAATAGACAAAACATAAAACACAATTAAATAGTCACATCTCATTGAACAATATATTAATGCAGTTAAGAAAAGTAGTTAATCATCCATACTTGTTTCTTGAGAATAAACCTGTAATTGATGAAATATTAGTAAGATCAAGTGGTAAATTTGTTGTATTGGATAATATATTATCAAAATTTAAAGCTTCCAAACATCGAGTATTGATATTTAGTCAAATGACACAAACACTAAATCTATTAGAAGATTTGATGATGTATATTTGATATATAATATTTATTAATAATAATAGATTTCGTAGTTATGCATATTTGAGATTAGACGGTCATACTTCACATGATAAAAGAGATTTATATATGAATCTATTCAATGAAGAAAGCAGTCCATATTTTGTGTTTTTATTATCAACAAGAGCTGGTGGTTTAGGTATTAATTTAGCTACAGCTGATACAGTTATTATATTTGATAGTGATTGGAATCCACAAATGGATTTACAAGTATATTTTTATCATTTATTTATTTATAAATAGGCTCAAGATAGAGCACATCGTATAGGTCAAGAGAATGAAGTATTAGTTTTACGATTAGCTACAAATACACCAGTAGAGAATAAGATATTATGTAAAGCACAAAGTAAATTGAGTTTAGAAAGTTTAGTAATTGATGCTGGACAATTCAATAAGAAAGGAAATGAAACTATTGATGATAAAGAGAGATTTGTGAATGAGTTGTTAGAATATGATGTAAATTCGAATAATTTAAAAGGTGATGACGATGATGATGATGATGAAATGAATAATATTAATGAACTAATATCAAGAAATGATGATGAAGTTATTGATTTTAATCAATATGACACGGAGTATATATATAATATCTTTTGTTATTATTATTTTGAATAGAAATCCACAAGGAAATGATTATTTATTAGCAAGTGATAATATACCTCAATATATATTAGAAACACCAAGGTATTTTATTATTTAATATATTTGTTTAATAAATAGTACTCCATTAGAAGCAGATACACCATCAGATGCAGAATCTATTAGTTCAAACAGAAATAGTGTGAAAAGAAGCAGAACAGATGAAAGTGAAAATGATAATGATAATTCAGACTCAAAAAGAAGGAAAGTGATGCAATTTGATACAATTGCAGATGTATTAATAAATGATCCATATTCATCAAAGTTATATTATGTATTTATTATTACTTTGATATTATTATTCATTAGATTCAAAAACCAAAAGGAAGACCAAGAAAGAATAAAACTCCAAAACCAGATTTTATTAATGTATTTATTTTGCATATTATTTTATTTATTAATAATAGAGTGAATTGGATTACAAATATAGAGATATACTTGATGAACAAAAGAATGCAAATGAATTAAGTGAAGAATTGTCTAAAATATTCGAATCATTACTAAAAGAAATACCTGAAAATGATATTTCAGTGTTTATGAATTTACCATCTCAACAAGAATATCGAAGTTATTATATTATGGTTCTAAAGCCAATTAGTTTAACAACAGTTAAGAATAGAATTAACAAGAAAAAGTATAATAGTTTTTATGAGTTTTATGTTGATGTTAAATTATTGGTTCAGAATACATTAATGTTTAATTTAGATGGTAGTGAAATATCAATAAATGCTTTAAAGATATTAAATACAGTAAAGAGATTATTAATGGATAATGAAAAGATTAAAAGAAGTATTGAAGAATATGAGAAAGAAAAAGAGATTGAAGAAAAGAATGAAAAAGATGTGAAAGTAAAAGAGAATGAGAAAATGGAAGAAGAAGAAGATAATAATGGTGATAATAAAGAAAAGGAAGTAAAAAATATAATTGAAGAGAATAATGAAGATGATGATGAAACTTTTGAATTATAATTTATTTTATCATTTTTATTTTATTAGTTTTTTTTTGTTAATTGTATAAAATAATAACTTTTCAATCTAAAAAACATTAACAATACACCTTACATCAAATAAAACGTATATAAAAGTATAAAATGATTTCACTAAATGTTATATTTCATAGTCGTATTTGCTGCAACTCTTGATTCTCTTTTCACTTTCATCATTCTCCAAACCATACAACCTACAAAAGTTACAATTAATACTACAACAATTCCACCACCTACTGCTATTCCGATAATTGCACTATCACTTAATCCTTTTGTATCATTTGAATTATTTGAATCATAAGCATCAGGAGTATGATTATCATCTGAACTATCAGAATTATCAGAAGGATTTATAGAAGGATTATCAGTGGTTGGTTCTACAGTTATTGTTGGTTTTATAGTGGTTGGTTGAACAGGATTTGGTTTTATAGTGGTTGGTTTCATAGTTGTTGGTTTAGATGTTGGTTTTGATGGTTTAATCACAGTAGTCGGAGTATCAAACGAATATTTTTTACCATTTATCTCAACATTTACTTTAGTGTAGACATATTTCTCTTCAGTTTTTGGAGCATTTATTGTATATTTATAACCATCATAAACAAAAAGATCAGTTTTTGCATTTTCACCTTTTATTTGATATCCAACTTCATTAGAATATATTGGTCTGATATTTTGAATTTCTACATCTTTATTAAACTTTATTCGATCTATTTCACCCCAACCACCTGTTGCTTTATTCATTTCTTTAAATGTCAATTTATAAGAAACACTATTTAATCCACTCAAATCATTCAAATTTTTAATATAATCACCCATATCTGTTTCTACTGTCATTACTAAATCGTTTGGAACAACTCCTTTAAAATCTACAAATACATAGTCTATTTCAGTTAAATATAAAACTGGATAAACAAGCCATTCATCAGATTTAAGAGATACTGGATATAACATTGATCCAAATGAATATTTGTCATTTGGTATTGCAGCTGGAGACAGTTCTATTTCATTATTATCATTATATTCAAAAGCAACTCGATTTCCATTTTCATTATGATAAAGAACAAATGCATTATAATATGTCACTTTTCCATCTTTATCTTCAACTATTACAACTCCTTCAGCAAATCCATCAGTTTCAAATGCAGGTAATAACTCAATAAACGTTTTATCAACCACTTTTAATTCTCTTTTATTACCAAAGAAATCAGTTACATAAGCTCTTCCACCTTCAGGTACAACTATATTACTACCATATATCAAATTATTAATTCCCAAATCTTCAACTGGAGAACTTGCATCATTCAATTTGGATCTTTTAACTGAAGCATATTGATAATTCTTTCTACCAAGACCTGAATAGTATTGTCCATCCATTGTTACTGTTATACATTTAGAGCCATTATCACCGTAACATACTTTGGATTTTGACAAATCATTACCACTATATGAAACAATTACTTTTCTTCCTTTAACAAATTCATTTTTCTCTGTATATACTCGAGGAACATTCTTGTTTCGATTGTTTTCATTAACAATATAATACCAACCATTTGGTTTTGTTGATGGTTTGTTGCATGTATAACCACTTTCATCAGAATTCTTTTTACAGTTATGAAAACTTGGAGAAAATTTTAAAGAAGGTAAACCACTTGGAGGAGTTGATGGAGGAGATGGTTTTTTGTTTGGATAACATTCTATCTCCACTTCAGCATAACTTGCTTCATCATAGTTTCTCTTGTCTTCTTTCACTATTGCTTCTTCTAAACTCTCTTTCAACACTGACTTATAAATTTTAGTCACTCTAATTCTTAATGTTCCAGTATCAAAATCAGATGGATAGTAATCAACTCCTGGTAATAATGAACTGTCAGCTAAAGAATTAATCTTGTCAATATTTGCATCTAAATAATTACTGTATCTACTTCCACCAATTAACAGTCTTATTCCAAAGTCTTTAGCACTTTGAAGTGTTGGATTTTGTTTATATTCTAAGATCAATGTACCAGATGTTCCTGAAGTTCCTGTATATTTAGAGGTAAAACTGGTATTCACTAATATTCGAATAGATATACAGTTATATTTGAACGGAATTCCATCAAATACTTCTTCATCATTGTGATATGATTCATTTTTACCTAAAAAGTATCTCGAATATGGATGATCATTTGCATAAATTCTATATTTATGAACTCCAGTTTCAATATCTTTGTATTGCCACAGCTCTGGTCTGTTTTGTACTATTATTTCTCTATATTCAGAAGTTGGAACAGGATATTTCCATGAGTTACAATTACCCATATATGATCCACAATCATTATAATTATCAACAACATCAAAATTATAGAAATTACCTGTTTTATCTACTGTCTTTATACCACTATGATCAAGTCCACAACTATGACCATACTCATGAATTAGTACTCTCACTCGAGTATTCTCAATATCATCACCAACTTCAATATTTCCTTTAGATATTAACCAAGAATTTTCATTTTTATTTGCAATTTTTGCTGGAGTTCCTGCTAGTGCCAGACCTGACCATGAAACAGGGAAAGTATCTGTAATATACCATTGAACTCCTACATTAGGAATTGGCTTAGTCTTTTTTGCTTCTTTTGACAATTCTAACATTAATTTCCAAATATTATCACTGTCATATAAAGCTCTACTTACTGATAGACAGTCACTAATATATAAATCATCTCCTTGATATATTCTGATTTGATTGGCTGACCATAATCTCATTCCTAACTCCACATATTTCACATAACTTCTAATTCTATCTATAGAATAGCATATAGAAGGATTATCTTTATTAGCACCTCTCAATATAGCTACATGTAACATTGTGTTAAACATTGGCGAGTATGATCCAGTTGATAATTCGATTTTCGGTTCAGGTAAAGGAAAGAAGTGTAGAAGGGTTATTTCATGATCAATTATATCAAATGTGGCTATACCTTTACCAGCACGTAATTTGAACTCTTCTGAATTCATAACCTTATTTAAGTAATCTTGTTTATATTTTAAATATACACCTCCATGAGTATCAAAAGCAGCATCTACGGTGGCATTAGTGATTCTTTCTCCACATATCACAGTAACAAACAAAAAGAATAAAAAAAAATTCATTTTTGTAACGGATATTTAAGAAAATTTTGAGTAAAAACACAAATAATCATAATAACAACATAATACTTAAGCAAATGAAAAAGAATTACTCAAAGATGTATCTGAAGGGAAAAATTCTTCTTTGTAATTATAATTCAAAGGTAATATCTTCTGTTTCGTATCTACCTTCATATGATTCACTATTAATGATGCATAACTACCATCACAATAATCATTAACATTATAATAACTGATTTCTAATTTCTTCTGGAAATTTCTAGTAAATACAGTAACATCACTTAAATAGTGATTTAATAAAGATTCTAATTCCCAAAGTGAACTATTACCAGCATTTGTATCTTCATCTAATTCTAATGAATAATTATATGGGTCAGACTTATATAAATCATTAACATTGAAGTTAGAGGGTGGTGAAGTAGTATATTCACTTTTATTGTCTTTGTTATCATCATTTTCTTCATCATTATCATCTTCATTATTTTGTTTATTTTTCAATTTATCAATCTTTTCTATTTTCTTTTTCAATCTATCAAAAAATGATTTCTTTTCATTATCATTATCACGATGTAGTAAACAATAAGCAGGTTGATGTTTTACAATTAAATTGTATATAACAGGTAATATAAAAAGTAAAATATCAGGTGGTACAAATAATGAAATATGTGACAATTTTTTAATGAATGATAAAATCAAATTCGCTGATAAATGAGATGACATTAAAAATTGGTTTAATAAATTTAAAAATTTAGCTTTATTTCTATTTAACAATAATAATCATAATAAATATACTTCATCATAAACAAGGAAGGTTCTAATACATGATATAATTGGTTATAAAACAATGGATAATCTAAACCATATTCATTCATTAATATATATAATGATTCTAATGACAATACTGAATAATATCCACCAATTGAATAACACCTTGTTAGAAAATCGGATAGAAGAAGTGGATTTAATAGATTATATAATATATCATTTGATAATATCTTTAATATTTGTTTGTATTTATTCTATTCATTATATATATTTATTTATACTTGAGATAATGGAAGTGATAAATATGAAATCCAACAATTCGAATAGAGTGCTTTAAATGCATTTTGATTGAGGAATTTCAATGTTGATTTTTTTATATCTTGAGGTGGTAAATCAATCTATATAATATAATATAATATAATATAATACAAATATCAGTGGTAATTCATCTTCTTTTAATATAGTTTGTTTGATTGTTAAAAGTTTATATCCATTTTCTATTATTCTTTCAATATCATAAATATCTTTATTATTTTTGCTATTTTCTTCAGTTTTTCTTTTCTTTTTTGGATTTTCTATCACTTGTGATGATTGGAATTTTTCTAAAATATTATAATAATATTTTAATGCATAATATTTGATATCTTCATATTTATTATAATATTCGTTATAAAATATCACTCTACAACTTTCAGGTAATGGATTAAATTCATCTTTTTTAAACATACTAGTTACTATTGTATTGAGTATCTCATTTTCGTCGTATTTTGCAGAATCAGTCATTTTACTTAAAAATGTCAATAATACACGTATTGATGCTTCTTGTAGTTTGGTTGAATGAGTAGCAGTAAGGAAAGATGCTAGTATTTCAGTACATTTATTATATCTTTCTTGTAACCATGATCTGTATTTTTCTAATGCATCTTTCAGTGTACCTGATACTTTGTTAGACACGGAGCTCATTGATCCTTTGTCGAATAGATGTACAAAAGTATTTCTACAAGCATTTAATGCATGGAATGCTATATTCTAGTAAAACAATAATATAAAATGACATACTTCATCATCATTACTTAAATATTCAATCAATTGGTTTAAGTCTAAATGATATTGTGAATCTTATACTATTAGTATTTTGAACACTTGTTTTGATGTTCTCTTCACATTTTAAAATGATTGATTTAATTTTTGGATCGATATTGCTTGTTGACATCAAGAAAATGACAGAAATGAATTTCGAGGTTCGATCAGATCGTGATCATTTTTTATCATTTTCTCTACAAATGAGTGAAAACCCAGCTAAAAGAAGAAAAACTTCAGAAACAGAATCTGTAGAGCCATCCTCAATGATCATAACATTGAAAGGACCAGATGTATCAAACCATTTTTTAAAATCTTTATAGGGTGAGATAACAGGGCCACAAATGGATTTGCCATTATCCACAACGCCACAACAATTGGAACAACTATGTAATCAGTTATTAAACAATGAAGAATCAGTTCCATATGCTTTCTATGTAGGTGAAGATGAAATAATGACATCAATTCAGCAAATTGTCGATCAAAATGTATGTATATTCATTAAAATTAACATAAATAGAATATATCAACAGAAACTGTATTAGAAATAAGATATCAACCTCTGTCAATATTCCGTGTAATGCCTGTCACTCGTTGCACAGATACATTACCTGGTCATACAGAAGCAGTATTACATGTTTCATTTAGTCCAAATGGCAAAATCCTTGGTTCTGGAGGAGGTGATTGTGTAGTACGATTTTGGGATGTATATACATCAACTCCATTATTTGAATGTAAAGGACATAAAAATCACGTATTATCAACAGCTTGGTCTCCATCTGGACATTATTTCATTTCTGGTGATAGAAATGGAGCAATAATCGTATGGAACCCTAAAGCAGGTAAGAAGAAAAACCCTGTACTACTCGGACACAAAGGATATATCACTTATTTATGTTTTGAACCATTACATTTAAACAAAAAGTGTAATCGTTTTGCATCAAGTTCTAAAGATGCCACTGTTATTATATGGAATATTTCTACCATGTCTAAAGAATTTCTAATATCAGGTCATTCATCTTCGATTGAATGTGTGAAATGGGGAGGAGAAGGATTGATTTATACAGCTTCTAGGGATAGAATTATTAGAGTATGGGATGCTGAAGAGAAAGGAAAACTGGTAAGAACCCTAGTGGGACATGCACATAGAATTAATTCATTAGCTTTGAATACAGATTATATATTGAAAAGAGGTGGATATACACATGAAGATAAAGTATATAACAACAATAATATAAACAATAATACGATAGATGAAGAAATGTATAATGATTCTGTAAAATTATATACAGAGTATATGAAAGGTAAAAATGAGTTGTTAGTAAGTTGTAGTGATGATTTTACTCTTTATTTATGGAAGCCAACAATCGATAAACAGCCAATCTGTCGAATGACAGGACATCAACAGTTAGTTAATCATATATCATTTTCACCAGATGGAAGATATATAGCAAGCGCTAGTTTTGATAAAAAAATAAAAATTTGGGATGGAACAACAGGTAAATTCATTAATACACTGACAGGTCATGTTGGTGCTGTATATCAAGTATGTTGGTCTGCGGATAGTAGATTATTAGCATCTGCATCAAAAGATAGTACTGTAAAGTTGTGGAAACCATCTAATTCTCATGCTTTCTGCACTTTACCAGGTCATGCTGATGAAGTATATACATTGGATTGGAGTGGTGATGGAGAAAGAGTAGCAAGTGGTAGTAAAGATAGAACTATAAAAATGTATATCATATTTATTTTTATTGAATAGATGGAGGCATTAGACTAACTGTAAAGTGTTTTTTCTCGAAAATTATCTTTTTAGAATTTGTTATTTTTAATTATTATTGAATATATGTTTAATACAGAAAAAAAGAAAAAATACACTAAAATATAGCCGTTTTGATTTTACAGTAGAGATTTTTTTGCTTTTTCTAATCAAAGATGAGTGGTAAAGGTATATTGGTTTTTACAAATGAATAGAATTTTTAAAATGTATGAGTGGAATTAATCAAATGGGAAAAGTAATACAATCTAAGTATATTTTTTATTATGAGGATATATAGGGTAGATAAAATTAATATAAGATGCAATAAATTGAAAAAATTGTATCAAGCTGCTCCACAAGCATATAAGAAGACTTATGAAGATTTGATCAAACAACAGCTATTTCACTTGAAAAAATGAAAGAAATATTAACCAATATAAACAAATTATCTTCAACAATTGAAACATGTAATGAAAAAATAAAAAATACAACAAAATTAAAATTAAAAGAATCAGAAATAAGCGAAATGGCAAAAGAAATTAATGTGGATGTAAAAACTTTTAATGCTACATATAGTAAGGTAAAAGACTTAGCTGAAGAAATTGATGGAAATATAAATGTGAATGTAGAAGGAGAGATGAATGAAGAATTTAACGAATTTATGAATAGTGAGGCAAGTGCTTCTGATGTTATTAACGATCCGACCAAATTAATGGAAGAAGCGAATAATATGTTAAGTTCTTTAGGAGTAAGTGGTATGTTACCAACAGAAGTTAATGACCCTACTCCAGCGCTTGCAGCTGTTCCATCTGCAGTTCCAGAAACTAAACATGAAGAGAAGAAAGAAGTTGCAGTAGATTTTGACTATTAATTGATTAGAAATTGTTTATTGATAGTTTATTATTTTTATGTAAAATATGTATTTGTTTATGTTAATAATTTGATTGATATAAAGCATTTTAAAGAGAAAAACAACCATAATATTCTAATATATTCAAATTACAATATACATAAATAATTCACAAAAAATGACTAATACTTATGTCTTCATAGCTATACCTTGAATTGGTGGGAGATGACCAGCTGTTTAATATAATATAACATAATATATACGCTGTTCTGGAATATTTGTTGAGATTCTTCTTGGACTTAATATTCTTGACTTTCTAGGAGTCATCCATGCAGCAGCAGGTGGTAAAACATCGCTTTCATTTATCATAGGTATTAATTCTATTGGTCTATTGGCTCTAACAGGTTGATATCTTGGTGATCTTCTAAATAAACTAACTATATTATAATTATACATAGGGGATTTACTCAAATTAACATTATTATATCTCGGAGAATGTTTGGGTATTGGCGAAGGATTTTTCTTTCTATCATTTTCAAATTTTTGTAATATTGGTAAATACTGGATATAAAAAAATAAAGATACTTTAGATCCTTCCGTAGAACATTTATTTCTAAGCCAAGCTTCATAATGATCTTTATCTCGATTTACATAACTAATTCAATTAAATGAACACATATACTAGTCTTCTCTTTGAATATTATTGGCTACAAACTGAGAAGAACGATTGTCATATGTTGTATGGGAAATAATTCCTGTATGTAACATATTAAATAAAAAAAGAAAAAAAAACTGATTGAAAATCTATCCGTTTCAAATTTAAAATGTAAGTTTTTTCTTTTTTAATCGTTAATAGGAGTAAAATATCAGCAGCAGATGCTATAAAATCAAATAATGAGAAGTATAAGGATGATAAAACAAAGTATATTTAGTTTTTACACTAGTTCAAAGAGCATCTGATAGTTATTTTGATATAATATACAATGAAAAGTTAATCAAGAAAAATCCAAATGATCCACAGAAAGTATTGTGGGAAACAAAAATAGCTGATCAAAGATCAGCATTTGTAAGGTCAAAAGAAAATGCTAAAAAGGTAATCAATAATATGGGGGTTGTGTATGAGATAGAGTATAAATTTTGATTGTATTATAAAAATAGTGATAAAAAAGAATTGTTAGATGCAATGAAAAAATACTGTGATGAAATTGATGAAGTAATGAAGTATATTTAATATTTGATGATTATATGTAATAGAGAATTTCGTGACTTACAAAAAAGTGATGATAAGAATAAAGATGTAATAGAAGGAATAATGAGTGATGTACAAGAAGGAACTGATGCAATGAACGAATTATTGAATATACAAATGAATGAAGAAGTAGAATATAATTAATCACTGTATTTATGCTGTTTCTAATGCTTTTACTCTTTGTGGTTGTGCTGCAGCTGGTGCTATTGTATCTGTGACATTTAAATTAGCCATTAAAGCAGCAATGTTGAAATCAGCAGCTTCTTCTGGTTTATCTGATAAAACTGCTGTATTTTCTGTTCTTTCCATTTCTGTACTAAGTTCTTGAATTTGTTCAGAATTCTCTTGTATTTCATCCAACAATTTGTCTAATTCTTGATCAACCTTTTGTTGTTTTCTCAATTCTCTATTTTAACGTATTTTATATAAAATAAACATACTCTAATATCGGTTGAACATTAGTGATGTATTGTTCATTAACATCTGTGAAAACTTGTTGATCTCTGAATTATTAAGGAATTTAACAAGTATAAAAATCAAAAATGATATAATAGCTGTTGAGCTGTACACATCATTTTATGTATCCTTGGTAATTCAGTCTGTATTTTCTTTAATTTATCTATGTTAGCATTGATAGCATTTTGAGCATTTGCATCTGGATTTGGATTTTTTGCAAGTATATTTTGAAGTAATTTCTGAGTATTTCTGTATCTAATCAAATATAAAAACTAAAAATACTCTTCCATCTTTCCATCGAACGTCTTTTTAAGTTCTGCATACTTTGATTCTTTATCCACAGGAACAGACATCGTGTAAACAAAATATCAAGTTTTAAAAATCAAAAAAGGTTTGAAAAGCTTGATCTTTCTTTTCTTGATATTTTAATGCCTACTCAACAACCACCACCAGTGAATAAAGCTCAGAAACTAGTTCAACAAATTCAATTATTAGAAGAAAATGTAAACCAAAAACTTGACAGGTATAAAATTTACACTAGTCTCTTGTTATAGACTTGATAAAATCGATGTTGGCATGATTGCTTTAGCTAAAGAAGTAAAACAACCGAATATAACAAAACAAAAGCAAGATGAGATCGTTCGTCAAATCCAAAGACTTGATATACAAAGAAAAGAAACACAAAAAGGTTTAGTGAATGATATGAATAATTTAACTGCTTTAGAAAAGGTCCAATATCTTTTTTTAACTAACATCACACATTTTTACACCTTAATTGTATTTAATAACAATTACAATTATGCATTTGCATGCAAAAAGTTTACAGAGATAGGCGCATCACTTAAAGAGTATTAATGTTTTCTCTTCTATATTTTAGTGAATTAATCCTTATACAAAAAGCTTCAGAGTTTGCTGAAAGAATAAACCAACATACTGAAGCACTTGATGCTGATGTATAGTAATATTAACTAAATATATATCGATTATTATGTGTTTTTGTTATGTTATTTTCGAAATAAGTTTGATTCTTGTTTGATGTCCAAATTCTCAAAAAGTGAAAACTACTACTCTGATACTAAAACAGATTCTCCTGTAAAAAATGAAGAAAAAATATATAATCAAATGCAAGTTTTAGAAACAAATATACAATCAAAAATTGAAAAGTATATAAACTTAAGATATTATATAATAGACTAAATGATATTTACTTAGAAAAAGTAAAATATGAGAAGACTTGCTTATCAGAAGACAGTACCAAAGAAATTAGAGATAATGCTAAAGAATGCATTTTTAAGCTTGAAAATATGAAAAATGAAGTGCAGAAAGGATTAATTATAGATTATAATACTCTTAGTTCTATAGAAAGGATATTATATCATTTTTTTACTTTTTGTTTAATCTGTTAGAATTTTTAATATACTATCGATGATTATATCGTTTCTAAAGTATGTGGAGAGATTTCTATTCTATGCTTAGATTTTAATGAGTATATATATATATATTAAATTTGATATAGAAATATGAATAGTTCAAAGGTATAAAATGTTGAATATGATGTTGTTAATGGTGCTCTACCTCTAATTAGTTTTTTTACTTAATTAACTTTTTTATCAAATTAAACACATGATATATTCATTATTTACATATTTTTGGAAAGTAAATTTCTGTTAATCAGTATAAAGGATGAATAATATGAATGAAAAAACAGTCGGATATTTTCAAATTCTAATTGATTATATTAAACATCATGTATTCGAAAAGTAGAATTCATAAAAGCGATGCTTTTCAGAATAATGTGAAAAATCAAGTTCAAATTTTCAAAAATACTTCCGGCTTGAAAATTTTGCACCATTAAATCTTTTCGTTTATTTTAATTCATATTTCTTAAACTTCTTCACGTTTTGTTTAAATATTTAAAGTCAATAATATATATTCAGTTTAATTGTTATTTATTATATATGAATACATACTTCTAATACCATGACAACAGTAATAAGGTGGAACGCTTATGCTGTCCTTCAAGAAATAAAAATTTATATGTCTAGCTTCATTAAATATCAGTTAATACAGAATTTATACGAGTTCGAACAAGATTACTACTCCAAACTTGAGTATTTAATAACAATGAATATATCGTAGAATTTTATACAATGAATATTTATTTCCGATTAAAAACGGCAAAATTTTAAGTGAAGTGGATATTAAACAGCTTTTTCTGAATATAGATAGAATATATCTTCAAGATTTTTTTGTATTTAATATTATTTATTGTATCTGTAGCCACAGTTAGAACATGAATTCGTACATACAGATATGAAAAAGCTATCAATAGGTAATTTGTATAAAATGTTTTTAAATTACATCCAAAACTATGTACATTATATGGATATGTATAACCAATCAAAAATGCATCTTACTGTATCACTTACATTGATATACATTTCTTTAGAACTTGAAATTAACAGATAATAAATTCACATCATTTTTACATACAAAAAGGCATTTGCCACCTCTAGAGGATCTACTAGCACTACCATTTGTTCATATTCCCAAGCTAGAGAGATTTTTTAGACAATTGATCAAAATTACACCAATAAACTCAACAGAATTCTCTTCATTATCATTTATATACTACAAAGTGAAACCTATATCAGAGTTTCTAGAGAATTGTGCTGGAAATAACACACATACTGCAGAATTAGTTGAAATTTCAGAAAGATTAACACCAAAAATCAATTTAATAGAAGCTGGTAGATCATTTGTATATATATATATTAATTATAATTATATATAAATAGATAAGAGAAGGACCGTTAATAAAACACTGTAGAAACTCACATAAGAAATATTATTTTTTCCTCTTCACAGATATATTATTATATTGTAAGCCAACTTATACAATCTCTGATTTCACATTAGCTGTAAGGCATGTTATACATTTACACCACGTATATATATATATATTATTATTATTATTGTAGATGGAAGATGATCCTGGAATTCCAACACTTCGAATATTTGGAATAGAAAAATCATTTCGTTTAGAATTTCCAACATTAGAAAACAAAATGGAATGGGGTGATTCTATATTAAAATGTATACAGTATTTACAAACAACACAAAGTGAAACAATCAACAAACCATTCTCACCAATGTTTGATTTAAAATCTGAATCTACAGCTTGTCATGAATGTGATAAACCTTTTAGATCGTTCATTCGATCTAAATTGTATTGTTATGGTTGTGGACATATATTCTGTGCAGAATGTCTAGAAAAAAATGTAACTTTGTCAAACACTAACAAGCCTAAAATATATCCTTACTTATGCAGTAATTGTAAAGTGTTATTGAGTAGGAAACAAATGAGAACAAAGCGAGGAAGTCTGCAGATATTAACTAAAGCACATGAGAATGTTAATATTGATCAATTTAAACCATTATCTGCCTTTAACATAACCGATGAACAGAATAATATAAATAATAAAACTTGTAGTGATGTATATTATAAATTAAAAATATTACCTTCAAAAATCAAGTGTAAAAGAATTCATAAGATTATACATTTATGTCATGATAATAGTAAATATATCTTAGAAGATAATAGTCGATATTCATCAAAAGATAATTCAGGTGCATTCTCTCCAGCTGATTTACATTTAATCTCCATGCATAGTTCTTCATTCTCATTAGTTAATTCTGATGAAGAAGCATTAACGCCAGTAAAGAAACCAAGACAACCGAATTATAGACAATCTTCATCCTCTTCTATTAATGCAAGTAATAATTCTCAATTTAAACAACCGACTGTTATAGCATCAGCTCCATTACTACCACTCCCTTCCTCCTTATCAGCTACAACCTTTCAACAACAACAGCAACAACAACCACTATCACCAACAGAATCAACTGTTTCAGTGTTTTCAACTTCATCTACTTCACATAAATATAAGAACCATCATCACCATCATCATCATTATAACCAACAACAACAACAACTTCAACCACCATCATTATTATCTCAACAAATACCTTTATCTTCATCCACACCACCAGTCAATAGTAGTAATTTATCTCAATCCGCTAGACTAAGAAGTGATAGTAATGCAAGTAGTCATTCATCAGATATAATGACTTATGGAAGTATGGGAATGATAATGGAGAAGTTTAAACCAAATATATTATTCAATCCAATGTCTAAAATAAAGTGTAAAGTACCATATCAAACAATATCTATCAAATCATCACATCATAATAATGGACAAGGAAATACATCTACAACAGGAAGTAGTGTTTTAGATTCAAAATTAAAATCTAATTCATATATGAGAAGAACATCTTTATTCAATTCAGCTGAAATGTTTGCAATATCTGCTTCTCATTCTGTAGCACCAACACCATTGATGTCACCAAGAGAATCAATTCCTTTTAATAGAAGTAAAGATAGAGTGAATAGCTTCGCAGTTGGTAAAACAGTCTCAAAAGAAGAATATGAAGCTTTAAATGCTTTTCAAAGAAGAACTGTTTCATCTGTACAGGATATCAATGAGAGTTTCCAAATGCCTATTAGTGATGTATCTGCTAGACCTCCAGGTATATCCTATATTCCTCGTCTTTCATCATCTGGATCGAATTATATGTTACCTCCCACAGCTCAACTTATAACAACAGATTATAACTTAAATAAATCTAATCCCCCTAAAGTACCTAGTAAAAAGCGAAGGACGAAGAGTAGAATTGTTAATTAATGTTTTGTGATAATTAATTATTTTTATTTTATTTTATAAATGAAATTATATTTTAAAGAATGTTTTTTCAATCTTTTATTTGGGTTTATTATATTATAAAAGGTCTTTCGGGTGATTGGGTGTTTATAACTGAAAGGAATCAGTTATACATTAAAATCGAAAAGAACAAAAAATTAGAAATTGTAGATGTCTAACGGCAGTATAGTTGAAACACTCCCATCTCCTGCAAGCATTAAAACACCCTACTTTATTCAGAATACGAAGAACAAAGAGATCTATAATTATCAACAAGTATTAGGTCATGGCTCCTATGGTACAGTATACTTAGCAATAAGTGGAGGAAAGAGTTATGCTTTAAAAAAGTTCATCAATCCTTTTTTAAGTCTACAAAGAGCTGTTACAACTTATAGAGAGTTATACTTCGCACAACATTTCAATCATCCAAATCTTGTACATTATAAATCAATATTCTTTGATGATCGAGATAATCCGAAGGATATATTCGCTCTTTACGATTTCATGGATATGGACCTTAGGTATGTATTAATTTCCCATCAATCTCTTACCCTGTATCATATACAGTTCTTCATATATCATCTTCTTTGCGGTGTGAAATACATGCACACAGCAGGAGTTATTCATAGAGACATAAAACCAGAAAATATTTTAATAAATTCAAACTGTCAATTGAAACTTGGTGATTATGGAATGTCTAGAGTTCATTTCCCAACACAATACAGTAGTTATATCTGTAGTAGATGGTACAGAGCACCAGAGATTCTTTTCTCTATTGATTACACTGAAAGTGTTGATATTTGGGCTGTAGGTTGCATATTAGCTGAATTACTAATCAAACATGTGTTATTTCCAGGGAAATCAACCAATCATCAATTACTATTGATATCTGAGTTACTAGGACCACCTAGTAACAACTCTGTAGGTAATGTAAATAACTTAAAGAATGGTGAATGTTTAATTAACGACAAATGGTCAGAAACCTTTGAAGGATGTGATCCAGTCGCTTTAAATCTCCTACAGTCGTTATTAGTATGGAATTATACAAAAAGGCCAACTGCATCACAGGCATTAAGACATCCTTTCTTCTTCAAAGTGTTTTGCCCATCTTGTGAAAAAGCAGCACCGTTCAAATTACTCGTACCTGTTATTAAGAATTATAAAATAGATGAAATTGTTAATAATATGGTATGCTTCATCAATAATTTACAATGATTTTAATGTACCATATATTCTTATATTTATTCGTATCCTATTTCATATTAAGTCTTAAATCATTAATTTTTAGTTATATATTGTTGATATTGTGTTTTTTTGGTTATTTTTAAAAATTAATTCGTTTCGTCGTTATTGTGGTTTTTTTATAAAAATCTCATTTTTTTCATTCCTTGTGAGATTCTGAACTAATTATAATTAGAAATATATTTATTAGATCTATTTATTAATTAATCATGTCAGTAGTATAACTATACATCAATTTATCTTTTAACTAGCCTGGAAGCGTACCTGCTATGACGCCAGAAGGAAGTCCAAGTGGCTTTCCCTCATCTGTGAAAAAAACATCTACATTAGTACTCTGTGGTGAAATAGAAAGAGGTAATGTTAGAAGACCCACACATCATAAATCACAGCAAACTGCATTTGATAAAGTATTGAAATAATTATTAATACATAATAGCTTGGCTTAGGAACAGTCATAGGTCAAAGATTCGTAATTGAGAGTTCTGTTGGCTCAGGATCTTTTGGAGAAAGTATTGAAATACTTTGTTATATTTTAAATAGTTATATTAGCAACAGATAAAACAACAGACAACAAAGTAGCAATTAAATGCGAACCAATGAATATATCTCGTCCACAATTACGAGGAGAAGGCAAATTTCTTGCAAATTTAAAAGATTGTAAGGGTTTTACTAGCGTTTTATGGACAGGATCAGAATTAGGTTATTATTTCTTAGCTATGGATTTATTAGGTCAAAGTTTAGATGCTCTCTTTGAAAAGAATAATAAAAAGTTTTCCTTAAAGACTGTATTACTTTTAGTTGACCAAATGTTAATTCGAATTGAAGATTTACACGAACATGACTATATTCATAGAGATTTAAAACCAGAAGTATTATTATTCCATATTATATATTATAAAATAGAATTGGATGATGGGTTTAGGAGAAAATGCAGATTTATTATACTTAATCGATTTTGGTTTATCTAAGTCCTACAGGAATCAAAGAACACATCAACATATACCATTCAGAGAAGATTGTAGTTTAACAGGAACAGCTCGATATTGTAGTATAAATGCACATCATAGTGAACAATCTAGAAGAGATGATTTAGAATCATTAGGATATATATTAATATACTTTCTAAAAGGTCATTTACCATGGCAAGGGATTAGCAGAGGAGTAGCAACCAGTCATATGTCAATTATTGAACAAACGAAAATAAATACAAGTGTCGATTCATTATGTGCAGATTTACCAATAGAATTTAAGAAATATATAGAATATTGTCGAAGTCTAGAATTCCAAACAAAACCAGATTATAAGTATTTAAGAAGAATGTTCCAGAAATTGGCTCTTAAAAACGGATATAAATATGATGATATATATGATTGGTCAGAATCTGGAAAGAAGCCTGTTATACATCCATCTATTAACAATATGTTACAAACACTACCTGTAATGCCTTCTAATAATAATAATAATATAAACAACAACAATAATGAAAATATTAATGGTGAAGGAAATGAAATGAATCAACCTTTTGATGAAGATGAATTATGTGATAAATGTCCATTATGTCTATGGAGAAGTATATATATATATATATATATTCATTATAATTATTAAATAAATAGCTCCTGAAAATGCCTCTGAAAACAATACTCAAGATGCTGAGCAATACTTCCCATTACATGAAGGAATAATTGGCTGTGATAAAGATAAAGCAAATATTACAATTGATGGTATAGAATATGCGCATGCTAGATTGACATGGGATCAAGTCAAAGGAGCTTATTGCTTACAAGATAATAAGAGTGAAACAGGTACATTTTTATTATTAAGTTCAGAAAGAAGATGTAGAGAGTATATTTATTATTTTATATTATTGTTTTTTAAATAGTACAATTGAATTAAAGAAAGGTGATAAATTCTATATAAGTCAAGGAGTAGAAGTGGAAGTATTACATATTGATTATGCGACAATCACATTACCAGAAGAAATAGTGTATAAAATGCATCCAACATCTTATCAATATAATGCAACTGAATGTAGTTTTAATCCATCATCAAACCCCAAAAATTGTGGGAAAACAAAACCCCATATCCGTTTCAATGATGAAATAAATGACAGTGATGGTAATAAAATGGAATTACACGAAGAAGAAGAAGTAATAGAAAATATGCAATATCATTTATCAGCAAAATTAGCAGTAAGAGTTGGTAAAACATTTAATGATGAGAGTGAGATTATTCAAGCACAGATCATTGATGTTACAAGAGAAGTTACATTGGGAAGTTTATCAACAAATGCAGTGCAATTACCAGAAGAATGTGCTGGAGTTCATTGTAAGATTTCAGTATTAAATGATAAATTATTATTAAAAGATGTATATAATATATATATTATTATATAAATAGTTGGCAGTAGGTGATCCTGGTGGTACAAAACTATTTTTATCACGTCCAATTGAACTATTTGAAAGAGATATCATCGTATTTGGTGAATCAATAGAACTAGGAGTAATGCCAGTAGCTGATTCTCCAGTATTAGAGTGTGTATGGGAAGAATGTGCTGTTAGATTAACACCAATTAGAAAATCAAAAAGAACACCGATTTATTCAAAAGAAGCACAAATGGATAAAACCATTATATTCAGAGTTCCAAAAGATGGTGAAGTTATTATTGGTAGATCAGAAGATAATCATATTCATTTCCAGATGTATATAAATTATTATTTATTTAAATAGTATAAATTATCAGATAGACATGCTTGTATGTATTTTGAGCCATTAGAAAAGAAATTTTATTTAGAATCATTAGTCATGTCTCGTTCACAAATTACTGAATTGTTATTAGGAAGAGCAACATCATCTACCAAATCACCTTACAAGCTAAACAAAGATGATGTATTTTGTATTAGTGGTTCACAATTCCAAGTGATTGGTATGAAGGTAGAAACAAAAGAAGAAGTTGAAAAAAGAGAACAATTGGCATTTGATAGAGCAGAGAAGTTATGGAAAGATGTTTCACTTCTTTCTTTATTACCAAAAGAAATATTCACCAAAGTAGCTGATGCTTTAAAACCAGTAACATTTTCAGAAGGTGAATATTTATTACAACAAGGTGAAATTGGTACAATCTTTTATATTATTAAGAAAGGAAAAGTGGATATTATCTATACATCCAAAGGTGAAAAGACTTTATTAAAAACATGTGGTCCAAATGATGCTTTAGGTGAATTATCAATTATCAATGGAACAACTTATTCAGCATCAGCAATAGCAACTACAGAAACAGTTGAATGTATGGCTTTAGATAGTGTTTCGTTTTTAAATTACGTTGGTCCTTATATTGGTACAATCGGTGAAGCAGCTAGAAAGAGAGATATGGATACTTATGTTGATTTATTGTCACAATTGAATTCTTTAATACATTACCACATGATGAAATAGTGAAGATTGCTAATGTTTGTCATCCTAAAACATTCCATGATAAGGAATATCTTACTAAAGAAGGTGAAACTGGTCAGAATTTAGATTTCTTTGTAATTATCAGTGGACAGGTTAGAATTACTAAAAGTATTGATTTAGAAAATACAATTACAATGTTATCAAATGGTGATTATTTAGGTGAAAAAGCATTATTTACAGGTAATCCAAGAAATGCAAATGCCATAGCCGTTGGTTTAGTGGAAACATTATCATTAGAAAGATCTGATTTTGATTTATACTTAAAAGATCATTTGTTGAAATATTTAGGTGAAAATGATAAGACTGAAGTTATAAATAGTAGCAGAGGATTGCAAGATAGTGGAATAGCAAAACCAATCAATTCATATACACAGCAACTAAAAACAAGAAGATTAAGTGAACAAAAACCATTAGAAATTCAACAACCTGTAATTAAACCACCAATAAGGAATACATTAGCAAATATTCCAGAAACACCTGAAGAAGATGACGAAGAAGGAGGAGGTGGAGGAGATGTGGATGATGAAGAAGTAGATCATGCATCTAATCCAAGTTACTTTAGTGATGAAGAATTACAAATAGAAAATGAAAATGATATAGAAATATTTGAATCATGTCAGGGTTAAAGAAATCACATTATATCATATTAAAAGTATTATCAGGACCATTAAGACAAGCAATATATGTTATGGAAGGAGATTTAATTACAATTGGTACTGGAGTATGTACAATATCTATAAATGATTCATCATTGAATTCTTTACATTGTTCAATAGAATATAGAGAAAATGGATATTGGCTATCAGATTCTGATAGTGATAGTGGAACATTTTTACAATTAGGTTAGGTTTAGCTTTTCCTGTTCAAGTTGGTGATTCATTCAGATTAGTAATACAGAATTAACCATTTTAGGTAAAACAAAGACAATTGAGAAATCAACTGTTATTCAAGAACCACCACCTCGTAGTCAAAATAGTGTGATTAATATTCCACCAATATACACTCCAGGTCCTTGTTGTGAAGTTATGTAATTAATTAATTATTTATCTTTAATATGTAAATTTTCTGAATAATCAGTGTTTTTTAAGATCATATATATTGTTATTAATAATGTGTGTTTCTTTTTAATGTTATTCTGGGTTCGATAAAGGGCGTCCTTTCGAATTTTGCCCTATTTTTGCCCCTTTTTTTTCAGCTGAAAAGAAGCCTGCCCCTTACTGCTCGGGCATAGTAATATTACCATGTGTTATGCTGTAGTATATTTTTTCTGATTTTTTGTTATAACTTTTCCATATTATCATCTAGATATACTAACATATGTTAAAAAGGATATATTATTGTGTATTATAGCATAATAGTCATCTACTTTTCTTATGATTATATAATATCATATGTTTATGCATATATACTAATTATATAGAATATACATACTGTATATCATATTCTGATATGCATATATATACATTATGTACATTTCAAGGTGATTGACGTCACTGAACATAAATGAAATTTATATAATAAATAATTTTGTATATTACACATATATCATATAGATATATTAAGAAGTATAGCTATAGAATGGGTATTTTCAGTTAATGATAATCAATAGTACTTGTTATGATAATAACATAATATATTTCATAAACTAATAGAAAAACTATTTCAAAATTACTATTTAGTATATTTTGCATACTACTTAATGTATTTCAAGCAATTATTTGAATATTTAGAAAATGGTTTGAGAAATTTCGAGCTATCATTTTGCATTT
>NGBS01001409.1:0-13257 GCA_002245135.1 Proteromonas lacertae
CAGATTTATTATACTTAATCGATTTTGGTTTATCTAAGTCCTACAGGAATCAAAGAACACATCAACATATACCATTCAGAGAAGATTGTAGTTTAACAGGAACAGCTCGATATTGTAGTATAAATGCACATCATAGTGAACAATCTAGAAGAGATGATTTTAGAATCATTAGGATATATATTAATATACTTTCTAAAAGGTCATTTACCATGGCAAGGGATTAGCAGAGGAGTAGCAACCAGTCATATGTCAATTATTGAACAAACGAAAATAAATACAAGTGTCGATTCATTATGTGCAGATTTACCAATAGAATTTAAGAAATATATAGAATATTGTCGAAGTCTAGAATTCCAAACAAAACCAGATTATAAGTATTTAAGAAGAATGTTCCAGAAATTGGCTCTTAAAAACGGATATAAATATGATGATATATATGATTGGTCAGAATCTGGAAAGAAGCCTGTTATACATCCATCTATTAACAATATGTTACAAACACTACCTGTAATGCCTTCTAATAATAATAATAATATAAACAACAACAATAATGAAAATATTAATGGTGAAGGAAATGAAATGAATCAACCTTTTGATGAAGATGAATTATGTGATAAATGTCCATTATGTCTATGGAGAAGTATATATATATATATATATATTCATTATAATTATTAAATAAATAGCTCCTGAAAATGCCTCTGAAAACAATACTCAAGATGCTGAGCAATACTTCCCATTACATGAAGGAATAATTGGCTGTGATAAAGATAAAGCAAATATTACAATTGATGGTATAGAATATGCGCATGCTAGATTGACATGGGATCAAGTCAAAGGAGCTTATTGCTTACAAGATAATAAGAGTGAAACAGGTACATTTTTATTATTAAGTTCAGAAAGAAGATGTAGAGAGTATATTTATTATTTTATATTATTGTTTTTTTAAATAGTACAATTGAATTAAAGAAAGGTGATAAATTCTATATAAGTCAAGGAGTAGAAGTGGAAGTATTACATATTGATTATGCGACAATCACATTACCAGAAGAAATAGTGTATAAAATGCATCCAACATCTTATCAATATAATGCAACTGAATGTAGTTTTAATCCATCATCAAACCCCAAAAATTGTGGGAAAACAAAACCCATATCCGTTTCAATGATGAAATAAATGACAGTGATGGTAATAAAATGGAATTACACGAAGAAGAAGAAGTAATAGAAAATATGCAATATCATTTATCAGCAAAATTAGCAGTAAGAGTTGGTAAAACATTTAATGATGAGAGTGAGATTATTCAAGCACAGATCATTGATGTTACAAGAGAAGTTACATTGGGAAGTTTATCAACAAATGCAGTGCAATTACCAGAAGAATGTGCTGGAGTTCATTGTAAGATTTCAGTATTAAATGATAAATTATTATTAAAAGATGTATATAATATATATATTATTATATAAATAGTTGGCAGTAGGTGATCCTGGTGGTACAAAACTATTTTTATCACGTCCAATTGAACTATTTGAAAGAGATATCATCGTATTTGGTGAATCAATAGAACTAGGAGTAATGCCAGTAGCTGATTCTCCAGTATTAGAGTGTGTATGGGAAGAATGTGCTGTTAGATTAACACCAATTAGAAAATCAAAAAGAACACCGATTTATTCAAAAGAAGCACAAATGGATAAAACCATTATATTCAGAGTTCCAAAAGATGGTGAAGTTATTATTGGTAGATCAGAAGATAATCATATTCATTTTCCAGATGTATATAAATTATTATTTATTTAAATAGTATAAATTATCAGATAGACATGCTTGTATGTATTTTGAGCCATTAGAAAAGAAATTTTATTTAGAATCATTAGTCATGTCTCGTTCACAAATTACTGAATTGTTATTAGGAAGAGCAACATCATCTACCAAATCACCTTACAAGCTAAACAAAGATGATGTATTTTGTATTAGTGGTTCACAATTCCAAGTGATTGGTATGAAGGTAGAAACAAAAGAAGAAGTTGAAAAAAGAGAACAATTGGCATTTGATAGAGCAGAGAAGTTATGGAAAGATGTTTCACTTCTTTCTTTATTACCAAAAGAAATATTCACCAAAGTAGCTGATGCTTTAAAACCAGTAACATTTTCAGAAGGTGAATATTTATTACAACAAGGTGAAATTGGTACAATCTTTTATATTATTAAGAAAGGAAAAGTGGATATTATCTATACATCCAAAGGTGAAAAGACTTTATTAAAAACATGTGGTCCAAATGATGCTTTAGGTGAATTATCAATTATCAATGGAACAACTTATTCAGCATCAGCAATAGCAACTACAGAAACAGTTGAATGTATGGCTTTAGATAGTGTTTCGTTTTTAAATTACGTTGGTCCTTATATTGGTACAATCGGTGAAGCAGCTAGAAAGAGAGATATGGATACTTATGTTGATTTATTGTCACAATTGAATTTCTTTAATACATTACCACATGATGAAATAGTGAAGATTGCTAATGTTTGTCATCCTAAAACATTCCATGATAAGGAATATCTTACTAAAGAAGGTGAAACTGGTCAGAATTTAGATTTCTTTGTAATTATCAGTGGACAGGTTAGAATTACTAAAAGTATTGATTTAGAAAATACAATTACAATGTTATCAAATGGTGATTATTTAGGTGAAAAAGCATTATTTACAGGTAATCCAAGAAATGCAAATGCCATAGCCGTTGGTTTAGTGGAAACATTATCATTAGAAAGATCTGATTTTGATTTATACTTAAAAGATCATTTGTTGAAATATTTAGGTGAAAATGATAAGACTGAAGTTATAAATAGTAGCAGAGGATTGCAAGATAGTGGAATAGCAAAACCAATCAATTCATATACACAGCAACTAAAAACAAGAAGATTAAGTGAACAAAAACCATTAGAAATTCAACAACCTGTAATTAAACCACCAATAAGGAATACATTAGCAAATATTCCAGAAACACCTGAAGAAGATGACGAAGAAGGAGGAGGTGGAGGAGATGTAGATGATGAAGAAGTAGATCATGCATCTAATCCAAGTTACTTTAGTGATGAAGAATTACAAATAGAAAATGAAAATGATATAGAAATATTTGAATCATTGTCAGGGTTAAAGAAATCACATTATATCATATTAAAAGTATTATCAGGACCATTAAGACAAGCAATATATGTTATGGAAGGAGATTTAATTACAATTGGTACTGGAGTATGTACAATATCTATAAATGATTCATCATTGAATTCTTTACATTGTTCAATAGAATATAGAGAAAATGGATATTGGCTATCAGATTCTGATAGTGATAGTGGAACATTTTTGCAATTAGGGTTAGGTTTAGCTTTTCCTGTTCAAGTTGGTGATTCATTCAGATTAGGTAATACAGAATTAACCATTTTAGGTAAAACAAAGACAATTGAGAAATCAACTGTTATTCAAGAACCACCACCTCGTAGTCAAAATAGTGTGATTAACATTCCACCAATATACACTCCAGGTCCTTGTTGTGAAGTTATGTAATTAATTAATTATTTATCTTTAATATGTAAATTTTCTGAATAATCAGTGTTTTTTAAGATCATATATATTGTTATTAATAATGTGTGTGTTTCTTTTTAATGTTATTCTGGGTTCGATAAAGGGCGTCCTTTTCGAATTTTGCCCTATTTTTGCCCCTTTTTTTTCAGCTGAAAAGAAGCCTGCCCCTTACTGCTCGGGCATAGTAATATTACCATGTGTTATGCTGTAGTATATTTTTTCTGATTTTTTGTTATAACTTTTCCATATTATCATCTAGATATACTAACATATGTTAAAAAGGATATATTATTGTGTATTATAGCATAATAGTCATCTACTTTTCTTATGATTATATAATATCATATGTTTATGCATATATACTAATTATATAGAATATACATACTGTATATCATATTCTGATATGCATATATATACATTATGTACATTTCAAGGTGATTGACGTCACTGAACATAAATGAAATTTATATAATAAATAATTTTGTATATTACACATATATCATATAGATAATTAAGAAGTATAGCTATAGAATGGGTATTTTCAGTTAATTGATAATCAATAGTACTTGTTATGATAATAACATAATATATTTCATAAACTAATAGAAAAACTATTTCAAAATTACTATTTAGTATATTTTGCATACTACTTAATGTATTTCAAGCAATTATTTGAATATTTAGAAAATGGTTTGAGAATTTCGAGCTATCATTTTGCATTTCAATTGTATATGGGTAAAACGAGAGATGCTGTGTATAGATACTTTAATGAAGATGTGGTGTTAAAGAAACCCCTTGAAAAATACAACAGAATTCAATGCAGAAGGTGCAAGGCAATGATTATTGCTCATTGCACTAATTTGAAACGTCATTACAAAAAGTATAAATATATTTATTATATTTATTAAATTAGATGTAGTGAAAAGCTAATCCAATCAAAACTTACAGAATTGAGATATGATGAACGTGCAATAAACTTAATGGTGACCAAATATCTTATAGAAAATAACTTAGCTTTCAGAACCATACAATCTAAATCCTTTAAAAATCTAATATATGCATTAAATCCAACTACAAAGTCAATAACAATAAACAAAATAAAAGCATCAATGAACGAAGAAGCAGAAAGAATAGTAAAGGAAATTGTAGATAACAGTAAAATATGTATAATTGTGGACTCTTGGAAATCAGTAACCAATGAAAACGTTATTAATTTGGCAATAAAGAAAAGCAGTGATATTTCGTTTTTGGAATCCATTTATTTACATAAACGAGAAACATCAGAAAATATAGTGGAATTAATAATTCAAACATTAGTGAAGTATAAACTAGATATTAAAAACATTGTTGCTGTGAGTAGTGATAACAACTACACCATGAAAAAGATAAGTAGTATTTTAGAGAAAAAAATAAATAGACCTGTAGTAAAGTTTGGATGTTTAGCACACATCCTAAACTTAATCAGTAAAAAAGTATTCGAAATAGAGAAATACAAAAAAGTGATAATCATGTGTAATGACATTATTCATAAGTTAAATAATAATCAAAAGATTAGAGAAATTATATATTCAATTATACAAAAAAATATCCAAATACGCAAGGGATGTGATACGAGATGGTCAAGCTATAGCGATGTATTTAGAAAAATATTACTCAATAAAGAAATTTTATTACAGATAAAATTATTAAAGGAAGAAGATATACCAGAAATTAAAGAATGCTACAAGATTGCAAAATATATTTCCACAAATATACACTTATTATGCAAAGATTCATCTACATTAAATGATGGTTTCAGAATATTGACCAAAATTAAAAGAAAGTTAATGAAAAGGTCATCAAGTGAAAAAGAACTTATTAAAGACATTATAAAAAAAGAGACTAGACATGCAAACTACAGCATTTTAGCTCTATATGAATTTTTAGACATAAACAGTAAACATAAATTTTCAGACATGGAGAAGGATAATATAAAAAGATATATATTATCTAAATTCAGCCCTATTTTAAATCAGAAAGCATTAAATGAGATATATCATTTTGAAAGAAGAAAACCATACTCCAAAAAGTGCCCTTCAGATATATTTTCGAAAAAGATATCAACTAATATATGGTACAATATGTATGGAGTTTTTTACCCAAATGTTAAGAAGCTATATGATATTCTTTCAACTATTCCTGTCACAAGCTCATTTATTGAACGTTCATTTAGTATTGAGGGAATAGTTCATAATCATATTAGAAATAAATTACAGCTTAATACTATAAATAATATTTTAAGAATAAAATATGATTTATTAAAAGAAAAAAACAAAGAAAAAGATAGAAATGAAGATGATAATGATATTAGTGAAGAAGAATATAATTTAGATGTGCTGAATGAAATTGATAACAATATAGTATATGACACTTTAGATTATCAATGTTCTGGTGATGAAGATGAAAGTTCTGGTAGTTCTAGCGATGAAGGTTTAAGTGATGAAAATTCTAGTGATGAAGATAAAAAGTTCTAGTGATGAAAATGAAAGTTCTAGTGATGAAGGTTTTAGTGATGAAGGATCTCAAAGCCCTTACTTTTAAGGCTATTATTATAATGAAATATTATTGTTTGTTATTGTTATAAGATAATAATACATAATTATGAAAAGAATAAATATTTTTATAGCGTTTAATATCCCTAAAATCGCACAAAATATAAAAATTCAAATAAAATAATTGAAAAGGGCAAATTGTACCCTTTTCTATTTTTAGATAGTATAAAGGACGCCCCTTTCAATTTTTGCCGCGGACATGCCCTTGTCCCGCCACTGCCCTGTCCCTTTATTATTCAACCCAGATGTTATTTAAATAAAACAACAATCACTCAAAAATAAAAAGAAATGGCTTTATTAATAAACTATTAATAATAGTTTTTATCATTATTTTAATTATTTGCAGGTAATGGATTGGGATTTACATTTGCATATTTCTTAGGATCAAACTCACCAATGTGATCTCTTTCATCACTAACAGTAAAACCAACATTATAACGACTTCTTCTCAATATATCAGCTGTGTTTTTACTAATATGAACTGGAACTCCTTTTGGAAATACAGTATTTTCATCAAACACAAATTCATCTAAATTATCAATATTACCGTTATAAATAGCAACTTGTTGATAATCTTCCTCAAATTCATCTAATGGTAATTTGAATATTCTTACCACTTTAGAATATAAATTAGCTCCACCTAGTTTTTCTTGATATTCTGGTTCTAATTCTACTTTCTTTGCACTTACTACATTGTAGTGATGGAAACCAGCGTGATACATCATATGTCGGAAATCGTGGAAGTATAATGCACCTGCTACACCTTCATCGTAAAGTAACGAATCTTTTTTAGCTGAAACTGGCAATCTTCTATCACAGAAAAAACTCTGAAATATAACATTCTGCTCCTGGTTTTAAGATTCGATGAATTTCTTCAAATACTACGTCTTTTGATGTTGCTATATATAATCATTATATATTTATATAAATACATAAGTTTAATGAACAGTTAGATGTTACAACATCAAGTTGGTTTGCTATAATTAATCCGGCTAAACTTTCTAAATATCCTTTACGAAATTGCACATTTGATATTTTATATCCAAATTGTTTCATTAACTCAGACTTATGAGATTTTGCTAAATCAATCAATTCACTGGTCATATCAACACCAAATACTCTACCATGCTTACCAACCAATTGCGACATCGTATAAACATCTCTACCAGCTCCACAACCTAGATCCAAACAATAACAGTGTTCCTATTGGATATATTAAAAACAGTAGTTAATACAAGTAAAGGTGGAATTGAATAACCACAACTATAACTTCTATCAATAATGTCTTTTGGGATATTGGCTAAATATGGTTTTAGACGTTTTTCATTATTCTTAGTGTATGAGAAACTATTGCCGATAAATTCTCCAATATTATCGACTTTTTTGGTATAAAAGTTCTGGACCTACACCAAAATAGTAGAGATGTTATACTTGTTTATGAATTTTATCTGCATTTATAGGGTGTGCAAATGATCGTGTTAATTTAGGAGTTATTCTCTTAAATGATCGAAGACAAGCAAGCATCTTTAAAAATTCAGATTATTTTTTAAAAATAAAGCCGTTTCATATCTTTTCATTTATTTTTCATTTTATCAACACATACAACATTTAATAAGAAATAAAGAAGTTTATTTTCCATTTCTCACTTATATCTTCAACATTTTCTATAACAATATAAATGGTATAAAATTATTCATTTCAAGATATTGTCTTACTTCATTTCTAAATTGAGTGGCTCTTTGAGTAAATCTTTCAATTGTACTACCATCTAGTTTAGGTTCTAGTTTATCAACTAACCTAGCAAAAGCTCCATCTAATTTTAATTGATTTTCTTGATTCTGAGTCGATTTTATATGTACAACACACATAGATAATGCATTCTTGTTAATAAGTATAATAGGTAACATCACTCTAGATATCTGCCATTGACCTTTTAAATCATTATCTAATAACAACAGCAACAATAGTGTGTATAACAATCTAATAAAATAAAAATATAAAAATATATATACGTTGCCCAAACATTTGAATCCCAAGGAAGTAATTGTCTAAAATATATCATTTCAGAACTTGTTTTGTTAATATTATTATAATAATAAGTAACAAAATGAGTTAATGAAATATAACCAGCTGATGAAATATTAAAATTCGATGACTTTATAGCTAATTGAATTTGATCTAAAATATTACCAAACGTTTGTCCATCTAAATATAAGAATGTATTTAAATGGCTATGCATTAATAATTCATAGAAATAAACTGTATTATATGCTGATTTTGGATATTCCAACATCACACTGAATGGAACAGAAAAAATAAGTTGAAATGCAGTTTTGATAGTATTTTCAAAGCAATTATCATTGTAAAGGGCAAATACACCAAAATTGGTATATTCTCCTGATAATGTATTGTTTAATATTTCCAAATATAATTTTATACCTTTTAAATAGAGGGCTTGATCAGACTATATATATTAATAATAATAATAATAATAATATAAATTATATACTGGATCTTCTGAATACTTAAATGATAATAAATTATTACCGAAATTAGTAATCACTACTGAAATATTCTTGAATAATATAATACCATTGGCACTACATGCTTTGAAGGTAATTCTGTTTTGTTTATTATTACAGAATTCTGATAGGAACTTTAATAATGGAGATAGTATGTCTAATGAAGTTATATTTAATAAAGCGATTTTTTGAAACAGTGGGAAAAATGGAATTCTATAAATATTATAAGAATCAATATAATAACTATACATTAATTCAAATAGTGGTGTATATTGTGATGATGTTGAAGTGGCTGATATAATTCCTCTTAGATCTAATAAAACACCAATCATTATATTCTATTAAATATCATTATAATAACATAAAAACAATAATATATATATACTTTTAATGAATGATTACTCAAATCAGCTACATTAGATAGATTCGTTAATGTTTCAATAATTGGCTTTAAAAATATATCAAAAGAATTAGGGTTCTTATCAGTAAATATCAACTTAGTGAGTGTCGTATAATATAATGTTCTATATTTGAAATTAGCAGGATAATTCAAAAACACGAAACTTTGAGCGACATGATTATTGATGATATCTTTTACAGGATCTAAACTCAATAACACTTTATCAATTAAACAAACAACAGTAAAATCCATAAAGGTTATTATTGACTCTTTAATAATTGAAGGATTATCATACCAATATTGTAAGTTATGTTTTATTTTGTTCATTATTAATGTCAGTACATTTGCACTATCTCCATGACCCATTCGTTCATAAATATCTTTCTTTGGAGTACTTAATAAACCGTATGAATATTGATCTATAATATAAGCTTGACGGAATCTTTTGAATGAAAGCTAATAAGGAAAGTTCTAAAACGAAAATCTGCTCGTGTTTGACCATGCTAAATATAATATAATATAATATAATAATTATATACTGATAAATCTAATTGATAATCTAACTTCTCCAATAAATCAAATACCTTCCTTGATAAATCAGCATCTATATCTTCCTGACCCATTGATAGTTGCATTTCAACATATGATTGGCTGGTTAGTATATTTGCAATCATATTGACAAGCCAAGCTAATTTACTTTCTATTATTTTCAGTTGTTTAAGTTGTCTTGACTATTCACTGCTGCTAGTTGTCTTAATATTTCATCATACTGGAGTGATAATGGATTAAATTCTGAGAGTATATTTTTTGACGTTTCTTTATATTTGTATCTAAATATTGATGGTATTTGTTTCATTTCTGCTGCTACTAATTCCACATTTCCTAATAATTCATTATTACTACTTGCTTCATCAATAGAATTGACACTATTCAATCTACTTTGAATATAAGCAACAACAATCTATAGAATTATAATTAAGAATATCAAATATACTTTTGGTATAAAACGATCTAAATGTGTTTCTGGAACTTCATCTATATTTGATTTTAATACAGGAACAGCTGCAATTAGACGATTCCATAGCATTAACAAGTACTGAATACCATTGTCACATGACTATATAATAATAATAATAATAATATATACTTCACCTGTTGTAGACTTTTAATAGTAAATTCAGCAACTAATGAAATCCATTGATAATAATCAGGTAATGAGACTAAATCAGATAATTGGTAATTACTCTATAATAATATAATAATAATATATAATATACTTTTAATCTTCCTAACAATCTACACAACATATATATGTATTTTCATCATTTAATCCTTTTTCAGATGTAATTATATTGCCTAATATATTATAATATATATTATAATATAATATATATATATATATACATATCATTTTCATTATTCCAGATAAGAATGTTGTTCTACTTTCAGCATCAGCAAACAATGTCCTTCTGATAGATACAAAATATACTAAACACTCCAACACTTCACAGGTTATTGGTGGATCATAATGGTCATATAAATCGACAAATATATTCATCGTTGATTGATCTTGCACTATTGTACGCCATGATATTGGAGCATATACTGCATTTGTCTCCATGCCTGTCTCATCTGGGTTTGTACCAATAAAATCAAATGATAAACATTGAATAACTAATGTTAAGGCTTTTGAGACCAATAATATTCGTTTTTGATCATCTGTTATTTCAATTTCATTTCTTCAATGGTTTGAAGAGTTTGAATTGACTTTTCAAAAATATCTCTTAAATGCAATTCTCTAAAATAATATGCGATTTTTCTAGACTCTGATTTATTTACATTACTATTGTTTATTTCACTTACTAACTCGTTATAAAGTTCTAAACCAATAATATTGTGATTTACATCTCCATTAAGGAACTTTTCTATTTCACTTATTGATACTCTACTCTCACTATCACTTAACCATCCCAGTTTTATTATACGACAATATAATTTGATTAATGAACTACGAACATGAGGAAGTAAAGATGCTGTGTAATTAGCGAGATATTCTATTATGTATTTTCCTATTTGATAATACCGATGTACTATATTTATACTTATATCTTGTTTCTGTACATTCTGGAAACTAGTCCAATTATCTGTAATTAGTTGAGTTAAAGCATTACTTGCCAATGTAACTGCATAATGATTTTTTGATTTATTCAATATCATCCTAGTTTATAATAACTTGCAATAACATACTGACATGTTGGTATAAAGCCAGTAGAGCTACACATTTTCATCAATATTTTTTTGTGCTTCATTCTTATCATCATAACTTGGAGATGTGTACAGTTTCATACACAATTCCTCAAAGAAACACAACTTCTGTTCTTCTGTTGACATGCTTGACTGAAACAAAAATATGGACAATGATACTATGTATATTCGGTATTTCTTATATTATTAATATCACAGAATAACTTTAAATGAAGATTAGAAAATATGAAAAAAGTGGTTAATGAAAAACTTTTCAAAACCCCAATTTAAACAATTTAAATATCTTTTTACATACGAATGCTCTTAATAAATGTCTTATTTAATCAACCACAGAAACAAAAATGAAGATAATGAAAATGAATTAAATCGTTAAATTTGTTGTTATTTATTCATCTTTGTATAAATCTACTACTAAACGATTTCCATTTTCATCTCTTTCACATGGTAATAATGTACCAATCTTATTCTCAGCAAATACTCTGAAATAATACTTCACACCATTATTCAATTTAATCTTCAATTCTTTAGTTTCAATTCCATCTACATCAACTAATGGTTGTGGTAAATTCACTGAAACAATATCTCTAAAATCACTGTAAGTACTATAGTCAATCTTATAATTAGTTATGAATGAACCACCATCAGCTTCTGTTCCTTTACCCATTATATTTGGACATTCTCTATTATTACTAAAGCACTTCAATCCATGGAATGGAATAAATGGCGTTTTATTGTTATTGTCACTTCTCTATTTTTTCTACTTAAACTAACTCTTGGAATTCCTGGTGGACTTAATTTTGGTATTGTTCCATAAGGTTTTGTGAATACTGCTACACCATATCCTTCTTCATTCATTGCACTGATTCTAATATAATATGTCTCATTTGGTTTTAATCCTACTAAAGTGTAATAGTAACTATTATCATCTTTGTCAATATCAGTTGCATTTATTTCTACATACATTATTTCATCATAATTTGCTGAATAATTGATCGGTTGTATATTCAATCTTGTAGACTGTTATATTATCACCTCCATTGTCTATTGGTTCTTTCCACGATAATGTGATTGTTGTATTGGATGTAATTCCTACATTGATATAAGTTGGACCAGATGGAGTAGCTATAAAATAATAATAATATATAATATATTTATACTTCTTGGATGTAAATATTCTGGTGAAGTTTCAGCTGGTTTTGAATAACCCAATTCATTTCTAGCATATATTCTAACATAATAATCTTTACCTTTCTCCAAGTGTCTTAAAACATCAACATAATTTGGATTTACTTTCTGTATATGCAATCTTCTGTAAATTATTGAACTATTGAATTTAACACCATATAATGTCTTTGGATTGGAAATATTACTATTAAAATCAGGACTTGGATCTATTTCCATTAAATATTCCAATATTTCACTACCTCCATCATCGATTGGTGGATAGTAACTAATTCTTAACTCTGTATCTGAATATACTTCTAATTTCACTGATGTTGGACTGTCTGGTAAGGCAATTGCTGATAGTGGTAATTCTGCATAAGTTGGATAACTATAACCCATCTTATTATAGGCTTTTACTCTGGCATAATAACTGGTAATATTGAGATCTAATATGATGAAGTCTCCTGTACATCTTGTGAAGTATTTTGTGTATTTGGGAATGGTATTAATGTTAGTAATTTACTGTTTGTACTATTATTGGATATTTCTACTGTTATATTCACTGTTTTCTTAAATGTAATGTAATAATAATAGTTATTACTATCTTCATATCTTTTACTTCAACATTCTCTATGAATTTGTATAATTTATTCTCAAATTCTGTTTCTACTGATCCTTTATTATTACCATTTGGATTATATGAATCTAAATAACTCTCTTCTGTAGATTGTATCAACA
>NGBS01000614.1:0-68465 GCA_002245135.1 Proteromonas lacertae
AAAGTTCTAGTGATGAAATGAAAGTTCTAGTGATGAGGTTTTAGTGATGAAGGATCTCAAAGCCCTTACTTTTAAGGCTATTATTATAATGAAATATTATTGTTTGTTATTGTTATAAGATAATAATACAATTATGAAAAGAATAAATATTTTTATAGCGTTTAATATCCCTAAAATCGCACAAAATATAAAAATTCAAATAAAATAATTGAAAAGGGCAAATTGTACCCTTTTCTATTTTTAGATAGTATAAAGGACGCCTTTCAATTTTTGCCGGGACATGCCCTTGTCCCGCCACTGCCCTGTCCCTTTATTATTCAACCCAGATGTTATTTAAATAAAACAACAATCACTCAAAAATAAAAAGAAATGGCTTTATTAATAAACTATTAATAATAGTTTTTATCATTATTTTAATTATTTGCAGGTAATGGATTGGGATTTACATTTGCATATTTCTTAGGATCAAACTCACCAATGTGATCTCTTTCATCACTAACAGTAAAACCAACATTATAACGACTTCTTCTCAATATATCAGCTGTGTTTTTACTAATATGAACTGGAACTCCTTTTGGAAATACAGTATTTTCATCAAACACAAATTCATCTAAATTATCAATATTACCGTTATAAATAGCAACTTGTTGATAATCTTCCTCAAATTCATCTAATGGTAATTTGAATATTCTTACCACTTTAGAATATAAATTAGCTCCACTAGTTTTTCTTGATATTCTGGTTCTAATTCTACTTTCTTTGCACTTACTACATTGTAGTGATGGAAACCAGCGTGATACATCATATGTCGGAAATCGTGGAAGTATAATGCACCTGCTACACCTTCATCGTAAAGTAACGAATCTTTTTTAGCTGAAACTGGCAATCTTCTATCACAGAAAAACTCTGAAATATAACATTTCTGCTCCTGGTTTTAAGATTCGATGAATTTCTTCAAATACTACGTCTTTTGATGTTGCTATATATAATCATATATATTTATATAAATACATAAGTTTAATGAACAGTTAGATGTTACAACATCAAGTTGGTTTGCTATAATTAATCCGGCTAAACTTTCTAAATATCCTTTACGAAATTGCACATTTGATATTTTATATCCAAATTGTTTCATTAACTCAGACTTATGAGATTTTGCTAAATCAATCAATTCACTGGTCATATCAACACCAAATACTCTACCATGCTTACCAACCAATTGCGACATCGTATAAACATCTCTACCAGCTCCACAACCTAGATCCAAACAATAACAGTGTTCCTATTGGATATATTAAAAACAGTAGTTAATACAAGTAAAGGTGGAATTGAATAACCACAACTATAACTTCTATCAATAATGTCTTTTGGGATATTGGCTAAATATGGTTTTAGACGTTTTTCATTATTCTTAGTGTATGAGAAACTATTGCCGATAAATTCTCCAATATTATCGACTTTTTTGGTATAAAAGTTCTGGACCTACACCAAAAATAGTAGAGATGTTATACTTGTTTATGAATTTTATCTGCATTTATAGGGTGTGCAAATGATCGTGTTAATTTAGGAGTTATTCTCTTAAATGATCGAAGACAAGCAAGCATCTTTAAAAATTCAGATTATTTTTTAAAAATAAAGCCGTTTCATATCTTTTCATTTTTTTCATTTTATCAACACATACAACATTTAATAAGAAATAAAGAAGTTTATTTTCCATTTCTCACTTATATCTTCAACATTTTCTATAACAATATAAATGGTATAAAATTATTCATTTCAAGATATTGTCTTACTTCATTTCTAAATTGAGTGGCTCTTTGAGTAAATCTTTCAATTGTACTACCATCTAGTTTAGGTTCTAGTTTATCAACTAACCTAGCAAAAGCTCCATCTAATTTTAATTGATTTTCTTGATTCTGAGTCGATTTTATATGTACAACACACATAGATAATGCATTCTTGTTAATAAGTATAATAGGTAATCACTCTAGATATCTGCCATTGACCTTTTAAATCATTATCTAATAACAACAGCAACAATAGTGTGTATAACAATCTAATAAAATAAAAATATAAAAATATATATACGTTGCCCAAACATTTGAATCCCAAGGAAGTAATTGTCTAAAATATATCATTTCAGAACTTGTTTTGTTAATATTATTTATAATAATAAGTAACAAAATGAGTTAATGAAATATAACCAGCTGATGAAATATTAAAATTCGATGACTTTATAGCTAATTGAATTTGATCTAAAATATTACCAAATTTGTCCATCTAAATATAAGAATGTATTTAAATGGCTATGCATTAATAATTCATAGAAATAACTGTATTATATGCTGATTTTGGATATTCCAACATCACACTGAATGGAACAGAAAAAATAAGTTGAAATGCAGTTTTGATAGTATTTCAAAGCAATTATCATTGTAAAGGGCAAATACACCAAATTGGTATATTCTCTGATAAGTATTGTTTAATATTTCCAAATATAATTTTATACCTTTTAAATAGAGGGCTTGATCAGACTATATATATTAATTAATAATAATAATAATAATATAAATTATATACTGGATCTTCTGAATACTTAAATGATAATAAATTATTACCGAAATTAGTAATCACTACTGAAATATTCTTGAATAATATAATACCATTGGCACTACATGCTTTGAAGGTAATTCTGTTTTGTTTATTATTACAGAATTCTGATAGGAACTTTAATAATGGAGATAGTATGTCTAATGAAGTTATATTTAATAAAGCGATTTTTTGAAACAGTGGGAAAAATGGAATTCTATAAATATTATAAGAATCAATATAATAACTATACATTAATTCAAATAGTGGTGTATATTGTGATGATGTTGAAGTGGCTGATATAATTCCTCTTAGATCTAATAAAACACCAATCATTATATTCTATTAAATATCATTATAATAACATAAAAACAATAATATATATATACTTTTAATGAATGATTACTCAAATCAGCTACATTAGATAGATTCGTTAATGTTTCAATAATTGGCTTTAAAAATATATCAAAAGAATTAGGGTTCTTATCAGTAAATATCAACTTAGTGAGTGTCGTATAATATAATGTTCTATATTTGAAATTAGCAGGATAATTCAAAAACACGAAACTTTGAGCGACATGATTATTGATGATATCTTTTACAGGATCTAAACTCAATAACACTTTATCAATTAAACAAACAACAGTAAAATCCATAAAGGTTATTATTGACTCTTTAATAATTGAAGGATTATCATACCAATATTGTAAGTTATGTTTTATTTTGTTCATTATTAATGTCAGTACATTTGCACTATCTCCATGACCCATTCGTTCATAAATATCTTTCTTTGGAGTACTTAATAAACCGTATGAATATTGATCTATAATATAAGCTTGACGGAATCTTTGAATGAAAGCTAATAAGGAAAGTTCTAAACGAAAATCTGCTCGTGTTTGACCATGCTAAATATAATATAATATAATATAATAATTATATACTGATAAATCTAATTGATAATCTAACTTCTCCAATAAATCAAATACCTTCCTTGATAAATCAGCATCTATATCTTCCTGACCCATTGATAGTTGCATTTCAACATATGATTGGCTGGTTAGTATATTTGCAATCATATTGACAAGCCAAGCTAATTTACTTTCTATTATTTTCAGTTTGTTTAAGTTGTCTTGACTATTCACTGCTGCTAGTTGTCTTAATATTTCATCATACTGGAGTGATAATGGATTAAATTCTGAGAGTATATTTTTTGACGTTTCTTTATATTTGTATCTAAATATTGATGGTATTTGTTTCATTTCTGCTGCTACTAATTCCACATTTCCTAATAATTCATTATTACTACTTGCTTCATCAATAGAATTGACACTATTCAATCTACTTTGAATATAAGCAACAACAATCTATAGAATTATAATTAAGAATATCAAAATATACTTTTGGTATAAAACGATCTAAATGTGTTTCTGGAACTTCATCTATATTTGATTTTAATACAGGAACAGCTGCAATTAGACGATTCCATAGCATTAACAAGTACTGAATACCATTGTCACATGACTATATAATAATAATAATAATAATAATATATACTTCACCTTGTTGTAGACTTTTAATAGTAAATTCAGCAACTAATGAAATCCATTGATAATAATCAGGTAATGAGACTAAATCAGATAATTGGTAATTACTCTATAATAATATAATAATAATATATAATATACTTTTAATCTTCCTAACAATCTACACAACATATGATATGTATTTTCATCATTTAATCCTTTTTCAGATGTAATTATATTGCCTAATATATTATAATATATATTATAATATAATATATATATATATATACATATCATTTTCATTATTCCAGATAAGAATGTTGTTCTACTTTCAGCATCAGCAAACAATGTCCTTCTGATAGATACAAAATATACTAAACACTCCAACACTTCACAGGTTATTGGTGGATCATAATGGTCATATAAATCGACAAATATATTCATCGTTGATTGATCTTGCACTATTGTACGCCATGATATTGGAGCATATACTGCATTTGTCTCCATGCCTGTCTCATCTGGGTTTGTACCAATAAAATCAAATGATAAACATTGAATAACTAATGTTAAGGCTTTTGAGACCAATAATATTCGTTTTTGATCATCTGTTATTTCAATTTCATTTCTTTCAATGGTTTGAAGAGTTTGAATTGACTTTTCAAAAATATCTCTTAAATGCAATTCTCTAAAATAATATGCGATTTTTCTAGACTCTGATTTATTTACATTACTATTGTTTATTTCACTTACTAACTCGTTATAAAGTTCTAAACCAATAATATTGTGATTTACATCTCCATTAAGGAACTTTTCTATTTCACTTATTGATACTCTACTCTCACTATCACTTAACCATCCCAGTTTTATTATACGACAATATAATTTGATTAATGAACTACGAACATGAGGAAGTAAAGATGCTGTGTAATTAGCGAGATATTCTATTATGTATTTTCCTATTTGATAATACCGATGTACTATATTTATACTTATATCTTGTTTCTGTACATTCTGGAAACTAGTCCAATTATCTGTAATTAGTTGAGTTAAAGCATTACTTGCCAATGTAACTGCATAATGATTTTTTGATTTATTCAATATCATCCTAGTTTATAATAACTTGCAATAACATACTGACATGTTGGTATAAAGCCAGTAGAGCTACACATTTTCATCAATATTTTTTGTGCTTCATTCTTATCATCATAACTTGGAGATGTGTACAGTTTCATACACAATTCCTCAAAGAAACACAACTTCTGTTCTTCTGTTGACATGCTTGACTGAAACAAAAATATGGACAATGATACTATGTATATTCGGTATTCTTATATTATTAATATCACAGAATAACTTTAAATGAAGATTAGAAAATATGAAAAAAGTGGTTAATGAAAAACTTTTCAAAACCCCAATTTAAACAATTTAAATATCTTTTTACATACGAATGCTCTTAATAAATGTCTTATTTAATCAACCACAGAAACAAAAATGAAGATAATGAAAATGAATTAAATCGTTAAATTTGTTGTTATTTATTCATCTTTGTATAAATCTACTACTAAACGATTTCCATTTTCATCTCTTTCACATGGTAATAATGTACCAATCTTATTCTCAGCAAATACTCTGAAATAATACTTCACACCATTATTCAATTTAATCTTCAATTCTTTAGTTTCAATTCCATCTACATCAACTAATGGTTGTGGTAAATTCACTGAAACAATATCTCTAAAATCACTGTAAGTACTATAGTCAATCTTATAATTAGTTATGAATGAACCACCATCAGCTTCTGTTCCTTTACCCATTATATTTGGACATTCTCTATTATTACTAAAGCACTTCAATCCATGGAATGGAATAAATGGCGGTTTTATTGTTATTGTCACTTCTCTATTTTTTCTACTTAAACTAACTCTTGGAATTCCTGGTGGACTTAATTTTGGTATTGTTCCATAAGGTTTTGTGAATACTGCTACACCATATCCTTCTTCATTCATTGCACTGATTCTAATATAATATGTCTCATTTGGTTTTAATCCTACTAAAGTGTAATAGTAACTATTATCATCTTTGTCAATATCAGTTGCATTTATTTCTACATACATTATTTCATCATAATTGCTGAATAATTGATCGGTTGTATATTCAATCTTGTAGACTGTTATATTATCACCTCCATTGTCTATTGGTTCTTTCCACGATAATGTGATTGTTGTATTGGATGTAATTCCTACATTGATATAAGTTGGACCAGATGGAGTAGCTATAAAATAATAATAATATATAATATATTTATACTTCTTGGATGTAAATATTCTGGTGAAGTTTCAGCTGGTTTTGAATAACCCAATTCATTTCTAGCATATATTCTAACATAATAATCTTTACCTTTCTCCAAGTGTCTTAAAACATCAACATAATTTGGATTTACTTTCTGTATATGCAATCTTCTGTAAATTATTGAACTATTGAATTTAACACCATATAATGTCTTTGGATTGGAAATATTACTATTAAAATCAGGACTTGGATCTATTTCCATTAAATATTCCAATATTTCACTACCTCCATCATCGATTGGTGGATAGTAACTAATTCTTAACTCTGTATCTGAATATACTTCTAATTTCACTGATGTTGGACTGTCTGGTAAGGCAATTGCTGATAGTGGTAATTCTGCATAAGTTGGATAACTATAACCCATCTTATTATAGGCTTTTACTCTGGCATAATAACTGGTAATATTGAGATCTAATATGATGAAGTCTCCTGTACATCTTGTGAAGTATTTTGGTGTATTTGGGAATGGTATTAATGTTAGTAATTTACTGTTTGTACTATTATTGGATATTTCTACTGTTATATTCACTGTTTTCTTAAATGTAATGTAATAATAATAGTTATTACTATCTTCATATCTTTTTACTTCAACATTCTCTATGAATTTGTATAATTTATTCTCAAATTCTGTTTCTACTGATCCTTTATTATTACCATTTGGATTATATGAATCTAAATAACTCTCTTCTGTAGATTGTATCAACATATCTGTATCAAATTCTACATTATATACTTTATCATTTTCATTATCAATTATTTCCATTTCTATTCTATCTGTATAATTCTTTGGTACTGTCAATGAATACATATTCCAAATATTATATTTTGGACAACCAACATGATTTGTATAATAACTCATATTATATTTAACATCATCATCATCATTATCATTACTCAATATTACTGGATATGTCAATACATTATTAAACTCAGGATTCTTATCTAATTCTATTTCATATTTAATAATACCAGCACCACCATCATATTCTGATTCTTCATAATGAATTCCTAAAGTTCCTTTCTTTGGTCCGTGTAATAAATAAACATTTCGAGGAGGTGTTGATATTCTCATTTCATTCTCATGATTCACTATTTCAGAGGCAATTCCTATTCCATTTTCATTTACTCCTATGATTCTGTATGAATAGATTAATTCAGGTAATATATCACTTAATTCATAATAGGTGGATGTTATATTACTTACTATTGAATAATTGTATGGAATTGCATATGGTTCTGTTGTTATTATTGTATTGGAGTTGTTGTAGTAATTAGGCCAGTCATACCATTCATTCTTATCACTATTTGTAGTATTTAAGAACTCATTATCTAATGTGAATGATTTATCTCCTAATTCATAAATTGATTCGAATTTTATTGAATATACACAATTTAATTTATCATCCCCTTTTTTATCTATTTGTTTTACACTAATTGTGATTGCACCCAAGTTAAATTCTTCTAATTCATTCTCCAATGATTTGGCTGATTCTTCACAATTATTAAAGTATATATAATTGGTATAATTCTCTTCATATTTCACTCTATAAAATCCATTCATTACTCCACTAATATCTAATAATGTAACTGGCTTATGACCGTTGATTTCAGATCCTTTAACTATTGTATTAACTCTACAATTTCTTTCATCATTTATCTTAATTATTGGTATTGGCCCATCTACAGCTGTATCATTGACAAATGTTATATTATATATGATTGATCTATCAGTTTCATTTATATATCTACTAACTTCATTATTATTAAACTTTCCATCATTCATTAACAAATACCTCAATTCATATGGATTTTCTTTTGTTACATCTAATACAATATCATAAGATGTTGTTAAATCAGGATGTTGTAATGTTAAAATCACTTCTTCTACATCACTTTCACATATTATTTGTTGTACAGTTGATACTGGTTCAGTTCTCCAATATTCTAATATATAATATTCAATTTCACTTCCACTATTATCAGCGTCAGACCAACTAACATTCACAGCTGATACTGTTGATATATCATCATAAGGTAAGGAATTCACATATAATATAGGAGTAGCTTTAGCTATATGACTTGGTATTAATGATACTGGTCTTGATATATTATATTCACTACACATTTCTATATTACTTTCACCTGTACAAACTCTTGATTTGAAGTAATATTCAATACCTTGTTTAAGATTAGGTACAAATGTCTGATATGTTCCATTCTGAGCTATTGGTATTATTGATTTTACATCGGTATTATTATAAGATAATGAATTACTAAAATCACTATTTTCACTGTATAATACTTCTACTTTTGTGAAAGGTAAACCACCATATCTGTCAGGTAATTCAACCATTGCTATTATAGTCGTTTCATTATGTGAATATAATCTTACATCTCTTGGTGGTCTTGGATTCTGATATTGTGGTCTAACTGGTCCTGAGTAAACCCAATTTGAGTTGTCTAGTGGAATTCCTGTATGACTTATTACTTCATAAGGTACTTCATTATTGGCTCTTATTCTGGCATAATAGGAAATATTCGAAACAATTTCTGGGAATATGAAATTGAATGGTAAACCATACCAATCATTAGGATAGAATGTATAATTACCAACTATTTTTGTACTATCATTGAAGTATTCATCTGTACTTAATTCTATTGTGTAATTGGTTATGTTTGAACCTCCATTAAAGAGCGGTGGTTCCCATAATACTTCTAATGTAACATTGTCAAATGCCTTTAATATAAATTCAGTACAATTATCTGGAATACCCATTGGAATTGCTACAATTTCTTCACTTTCACCTTCTCCTTCTGAATTGACTGGTTTTACTTCAACAATATATGGATCACCTGCTGTTAGATTCTTTATATAAATACATCTATCACAATCTTGTCCTGTTATTCTGACTGTAGCTTTATTCTTCAAATGATCAAAAGCTGTATTGATGAAATTATAATATTTATTATCTGGAACAGCTATAAATGTAACTGAATAGGTAATCTTTTTATTTTCTTCTATTTCTTTTGTCACTTTTACTACATCAATAGATTCTAATGATTCTAATTTGTCTCTAAATTCATAGGCAGAAATATTCCATGAATTCTTTAATATATCACTTCCATATTCTAATATTATATAATTATCATTATCATCATATTTTTCAAATCCTTCTGTATCTTCTATTATAATATGTTGTATTCTATATATAAAGTCTGTGTCATTAACAATCATCATCTCTGTTTCTTTTGTCACATTATTTGTGTAGTATATATGATATTCTTTAATATAATCACCATGATCACTGTCTGGATATTTGAATGAAACTGTCAACTCATATGGATTTGGATTACTGCCTTTTAATATTTCAGATACATAAACTGTAGCTGATATATTGTACAAATTACTGCTGTTACTTGTCAATAATGGAACATCAGCTGGTAATTGATTCATATCTTTGAATGTTATTGTATAATATTGACCATTTTCAGTGTCAAATTTGGTAATATTGGAAATATCAATTGCATATATTCCTTCTACATCTTCTAATATCTTACGAACTTCATCAGCTGTTACATTAAACACAATTTCATCACTTTCACTTTCTCCATTATAGATTAATGTATAATTACCACTTAAATCATTTCCTTTTCTCTCTTCTTTGTATGTATAAGATACATTAACACCATATAGTTTATTAAATATGATTAAATCAGGAACATCTCCAGTGTAACCTATATATTCAATATACCATTTATATCCTTTCTCATCTGATGGTTCTGATCTATTAACAATCATATATCCTAAATCACCAAAACAATCAATCAAGGCTTTAGGTTCAGCTTGTGATGAAAATGTACAGTTATGGTAATTTCCTTCTTTATCAACCTAATGATAATTCTAATTCTCCATATATCTCATTTCCATCTCTACTTGTAAAGGTTTGACAATAAGTTTGTCCAATTATTTCAGTTTCACATTCTATTTGTGGAATATTTCCTGGTTTATCTAAATAATAAATTGTCCAATAATATCCTTTTTCTATATCCATAATACTTCGTAATACATTTAATCTTCCCATATGTGGTATAAATTCTAATTGATATTTCATTTCTTCACCTGTTATGTTGGGTAATAAATAAATATTTGATTTGTTATGATTTATATTGATCACTGTCTTTTCTAAATCTAAATTGGTATTATCATCTTTATTATCTCTTTCTACTGCATATGTCAAGTCTAATAAATCATTGATTTGATATTAATATATATTCAATATCATTAGTTGAATGTGTTTCTTTAAATATTGTTAAATTCTCACTCTTTGCTATATTCATAAATGAATTATCATTAATTTCTATAGTTTCATCTATTTCATTATCATCAAATGTAATATTCAATGAAATCTTACCTCTTGGAACTTCATTTTCATATTTACTAACTAAATGTAATCTAATTATAACATCACTGGTTGAAACACTATATAATTCACCATCTAATCCTTCTACTAATGGATATTTCAATACAAATGGTGAGGTTGGAATTTCATGTTTTGCCATTGTATGAACTACTTGGATTTCTCTTACTGTATCTGCAAATGTTTCAATAGATTGTATTTCTGTAACATGTTTTGCTGCTGTTAATACTTGTTGAATTTCATTCACATGTTTGGCTCGAGTTATTTCAACATTATTTAATATATCTGATGGTGATTTTATTACAATACTTTCAACATTCGATGAATTACTAATATATCTATTTCTATCATCATCTTCACTAAATGCAAACATTCTAACGTAATTCTTATATCCGTTGATCATTTCTCCTACTATTTCACTTGTTGGGAAAGTTCCACTGTGAACTTTATATCCAATTCCATTAATATGTTCTAATGGTGAATATGCTGTTATTTCATTCAAATTACCTAAGTTAGTAGTAAATATAATTGGATATCTTAAACCATTTCTTACATAAATTGAAAGATTCTCATAATTAGTAGAAGCTTGATAAGGTTTGTCTAATGTTAATTTATTACCGTTCATTTCAGTGATATGATATATTGGATTATATCTATAAATTGGAATATCTTTACTTCTTGTTATTAATGGAGCTAAATAGTGTGATCTTAATGGAATATATTCATTATTATTATTATTATTATTATTCCATTTATATGTAACACTCAGTGTTTCTTTTGTTTTACATTTTGTTACTGTCAAATTCTTGAATAATTTCTTCATTGCATTAAATCTAGTTTTGTATAATACTTCAAATCAGTGAAATAGATTGTAAATTCAACACTCTTATCTGTTTTATTCACTTCTGATTCAAATGATACATGTCCATTCATTATCTTTACTAATTCAGAGGTAAATGATCTATTTGTTTCTTCAGTAATACCAACACATTCAGTTGATTCTTTATTATTATAAGTAAACGAATATAACGATTCTTCATCATATGTAAACTCTATTGAACCTGATATTATACCAACTGGGATAGTTTGATTTTAATACAATTCGTTTATAATTATTATTCTCATAATTATCATCACATAATATTGATGTTGTATCTATACATCTATACTCAAACATAGTTTGAGTTGTATTTAATGTAATATTAATATCTTCATTGTATGTAACTTCCATATTGAATAATAAACTCAAATAGTCAGCTGTATCATTGTCTAATTCAGTAATACATTCTGAGAATATTGTTCCATTTCCTATTGTTATATTGGTATTCTTTATAACTGTCATATTATCAACTATTTCACTCACTTTGTATAAATTAACTTCACTTAAAACATTGTATAATTCATCATAATCATTATCATTGCTTATATTACTGAATATGTAATAATAATCACTCTCTTTAAATGGTAAGTACATCAATTGTATTGTTAATCAATTCCTTAAACTGTTCAGTTATTTCAAATCTTGTCATTTCCTTCTTTATCATTACTTCATTATCATTGTATTTATATAATGTATTATACAACATTCCATCTGTAACTGATTCATATTTAAATGTCATTATTTCATCTTTTACAGTGTAATATGTCTTTGTATATCTTACATCACTATCATTAAATACATCTTTCAATGTGAATATAACTAATTCATTCTCTAATCTTAATGATTTAACATCAATACCAATATCACTCATTTTATTTGGTTCTTTTTCTTTACAATATTCTATCTTTGTATCATTGCAATAATGAATTGACTTGTTATTATAACTTAATATAAAATCATAAGGAGATTCAATATCAATAATTGGTAATAATATTTCACTTGTTGTTTCATTTACATCAACACAACTTTCTACATATATTTCATAATACTTGAAATTATCAATATTACTCACATTAACACAAGTTAATTGGAAGAAATTCAATCCTTCAGTAATATTTGCAGTTTGTGTAGTAGTTGGACATAGTTTCATTAAATCATCATAATCTTTATATGTATATTCATTCAGGCAAACTGTAGACACTTCATTATTACTATCAGCTAAAGATGTAAGTGCAAAATTAGAATATAAATATGGATTTACTACGAAATAGAATATTACATCATTTCTATCATTGTCTGTTTCATCTACTATTATTCTAGACTTTGAACATTGGTAATATGTATAATAAGTATGTGTTTCAATTTTACTATTCATTAAATATACAACATAATCATGTCTATTTGGATAGATATATCTATTAACATAGATATTCTTTTCATCAAATAATTTCATGAATATTTCATCTATTTCTTCTTGAGTTGTAAGATTTGACATACAAATTGTCCTTTCATTATTATATTCAATTACATATGGCATTGATTCGTATAATATTGGAATTTCGAATTTTAATGTTGTTACTGATTCTTCAACTATGGTTGTTGTATCACATTTCACTATTTCCATTTCTTCATATTCTTTCAAGTTCAATTTTATATTTTCAGTAAAGTATATAATATATTTATAATTGTTATTTTTATGTTCAATATCTAATTGTAACCAATTTGTATTTAATAATTCCTTCAATTCTTTCAATATTATATTTGGATTCGTCTTATCAACTATACATCCTGTTATATGGTTATTGAATGTGAATAATATTGGAGTAGTATCATCTTCAATTTGTAAAGTAACTGATGTTTTATAAATATGATCAATTTCATATAAAGATCCATTAATTCTGATTAAACTATTATCATCAATTGAATGTCTTATATTATCTCTTATAACTAATTCCTTTGGATTTGTTTCATTTACATCTACTAATCCAAGATATATTTCATGATTTGTACCATTGTAAACATTATCAACTAATTTTGAATCTTCAATTACTATTGGATCACCAACTTTCAAATAAGATCTTATATCTATATCATCATTTGTAATTACCAATTCATTACTTCCTTTTACAGCATCTATTGATACTTCTTCTAATCGTTTATTAAATATTGGTTCAGGTGGTAATGTTTCTACATCTCCAATATTATCCAAATTAACTAATGCATCATGTAACCAATCAGATTGATGTATTTCTAATTCATACATTATGGAACTTAAATCTTCATAACCAATTGATAATTTGATATTCTGATCTAAAGATGATATACAAGTATTCAATGTCTTCAATCCTTCTACATTTACACCTGTTATATTTACTGGAATTATACAACTACCTGGCGGATAAGCTATTGGATTAGTGGTTATATTTGTCTTGTAGTTAGTATCATCATAATATCCTGGATGTTCTAATATGGTTATATTCACTTCATATCCACCTTGAGCATCATCTTGATATACATATGATCTTGAACCATCCCAACCATCTCCTATTCTCTTTACTGTTGCATAAATTGGAGTCTTTGTTACTGCTCTTTGAATAACACCTACCATTTCATCAATATCATCATTTGCAAACATTTCAACATATTCATCTCCTACATAGAATTTCATTGGTGAAAATGATGGAGATCCTTTAGTATATAATACAACTAAATCTCCATCTATTATATTCTCTAAGTGTGATGTATATTCTCTATTCTCGAAAGTTCCTGTTGCTGGTGGATAAGTTCCTATTCTTTGAATAAATGTAATTGACCATTTTCTTGATCCATAATTATCAGTTCTTGTTGTAGATACCAATACTTTTGTTAATATTGATGAACATTCTGTTTCTATTTTCTCTTTTACTGATTCACTTGTATCTATTTCATTATTTACATTTACTGTACAATTATTGTCTAATGATATATCAAAAGTACCATAAACAGCAACACCATTTTCATTTTGTGTCAAATTCAATTCACTATTATAATGTTCAATTCCATTAGGTAATAATATAAATGCTTCCTCTCCATCTTTTATGGTTAAAGGTCCAGCAGATTGATGACTTAATGCAGTAAATGTAATATCATAAACAATACCACCTCTCTCATTCTGACCATTAACACTTGTTACATGTATTTCATCGATATTTTCCATCTTATACAACACATTCTCAATATATTCAGGTGATGCATCTACTGGTATATAATCACTAACAGTAACTAAATGTAATGCACATCTTGGACAATGTGTTGAGTCGAATTGAATCTTATATTGACCAATGATTGGTTCATCTGTTTGAACTGTATATTCTAATCTTACTATATCTTCTACAGAGACATATTCTGCACATGTATATTGTGGATATTTCACTATCTTTGGTAATGATAATTGTCTTGCTAATGGACTCCATACGTATTTACCATTACTATTCATATACTTCAAATTATTACCAAATCGGATTGTCCATTTACGACAATTCACTGTTTCGAATGGACAATCTTTTACTTCTGATATTGTGACATTAAATCTATTATCTTGTGGTGAAGTTACTTTATATAAATGTGCGAAATTATTAGCAATTTGTTCTTCTTCATCAATCACACTAAAATCAAATGATCTATCTTCCCATTCTAATGTAAATGTTCCATAGATTAAACCGCCTGGTCTTACTTTAGTTACTGTATAGGTAATATTATTATTATTGCTGTTATTCTCTTGTAATATCAATAATCTTGGTTTGTTACTACTCTTATCGAAATATAATCCACTTATATCTAATTCTAATAATGGTAAATTACCACTTAATGAATCTGACATAAATGTAATTAAGAATGAATAACCTCCATATTGGAATGTTTCTACATTTACTTCAACTTCACCACCATCACCATCATCTTTTAATACTTTTTCTATAGCTTTCTTAATATTTTCAGCTGTTGTATTCATATCACTAGCATCAAATTCTATATTTGAAGTATTGTATATTTCTGATGCATTCTTTGGTGTTAATGAAATTGAGAATGATCCTTTTAATTCAGCACCTTCTCTTATTGTATTAAATTGTGGTTTAACTACTACTCCAGATTCAATTGCTGTTTCTGATGTTGAAGTAAAATCTACTGTTAGTGATATTCTCATGATTACCTTGTTTATTATAATATAATTCAAGTCTAAATCCACCAGCATATACAGATTCATTATTATTATCATCTAATCTTCTTTCATTATCATTATATCCGATAACTTTACTTGGACTTCTGTAATATAATATCTTCACTTTATCAACACATTTATTATTTTCACATAATATTTCAGTTTGATCAGATCCATCTTCCCAATTTCGTCTTACAGTAATTGATGGAATTGTTAATTCATAACTTAATGAATTATCATTACTGTATGTAATCTTCAACTTTCCACTATCTACATATGAATATTTTGCTATTCTTATCACATCAATATTACTTTCATTTCCATCTTGATTAACAGTTGTAATTTCTGGTGTTGGAATTACTCCTTCAAATCCATCTATTGATATATCATAAGTTCTACCAGTAATTACATTTGCATCTTTATATATTGTTACATTCACTGTTGGAATATTCAAAGCAGCTCTAAATGCATTCTGTATACTAAATTGGCCATCTCTTAAGAAATAATAGAAAGTACAACCTCCTGGACAGTATGTGTTTTCAGATAGATTAATTTCATCGTAATGAACTCTAATTACAGTTTCTGGATCTAAATAAGATCCTTCTTCTATTACTTTATTCTTAAAACATTCATCATTACTGATTAATATTGGGAAATCACCTAAAACTGGAGAGAATTCACATTCATATGAATAATTACCACCACTACATACAATTAAATCATTTATATTAAATATTGCATTTTGTGGTAATGGGGAAATCAATTTCTTTATAAAATCTGTCAATTTCTTTGCATCTAAATGATCAGCGTCTAAATATAATTTCAATGTCTTTGAAGGTATTATAAACCATTTCATATCAGCTGATTCACTATCACCATCATTATCATTATCTACTAAATGATATATTCTATATTTTGGAACTGTTAAACTAACAAAGTGTGTTGTTTCAATATCACAGGATGTAATGTTAAATGATAATTTTCTATTGACATTCGTTGTTGGAGAAATTGTGTAATTTACATTATCAGTTTGATCTTTATCCTCTAAATCAATCACTATTTCTTGAACTTCTTTATCTGTTGGACTTGAAATAGTTATTCTTTGAATCTCTTTTATATAATATTCTTCTGATCCAATTGTCAATTCTAATACTGTTTCATTCAATATACTATCTGGAATTGTTAATGTATATTTTGGATCAACTGTTGCATTAGCTTTATATTCAATATCATGTATTTCATTATAAACAGGAGTTTCATAGTTAAATTGATACTTCTGTAATTTAATATCTTCAGTCACTTCTAATACTTGACTTTCTCTTTCTAATAATAATGTATGATTCTTTGAATCTCTAAAATCAGGGTATAAACTATGTTCAAATATATAACCAGCTAATGTATAACCTCCATCTTGGATTGGTGGTAAATATTCAGTATAAACATCATTTGGTAATGCAGAATGATCTAATGTAAGATTTCGTGGAGGATGTGGTGGTTTATTAGCCAATAAGAATTCAGCTTTATCATACACAAATGGTCCAGCTCCAATCAAATTTACTGGTTGTATTCTAATATATAATGTTGGATCTAACAATTGACTAACTCCAGTCATCATATTTCTATATCCAATTGTACATTCTGTTGTGTTACATAACTTAATAAATGAAGAAGAGAATGAACTTTGTGTATCCCATTCTAATATATAATATATTATTGGACTACCTCCATCTCCACCGTATATTGGTAGTTCTTGACTTGGTTCATCCCAAGATACTTTTACTTCATATTTTGACCATACTTCATATGTTAAATTGTATATTTGACCTGGTACAAATAATCCACCTTGTAATTTGATTGGATCTGACATTATTCCATCTCCACAATCTGTGTTTGCAAATATTCTTGCATAATATGTCTGCTTTACTGGTAAATGAATATTATACCAAATTAAATCATTTTCAAAACTACTTATATTTGTTAAAACTACATAGTAACCTGAATATGGCAAATTATAGAAATCTGGTGTGAAATCCCATTGAATTGTGTAATTAATAACTTTAGAACCATGTAAATTGGATGGTGGATTAAATACAACTTTTACTATATCTTCAGCTAATGGGATTGTTGTGATATTTGTCACCACATCTGCTTCACTGCATGACTTTCTTGATCTTGGTTCTGACATGTTATAAACACTATAACCTGCTTTATTATGTGATCTTACTAATATTGTATAATATTCACCAATTGTTAAATCACTTACCAAAGAACTCGTAGTTGTATTACCTTCAATAAATAAGTGTTTCAAATCATTACAATTTCCTATTTTTTGTTTGCTAATAATTGCTGCACTTGGTCCAGTTAATTGTGAATTAACAATCAACCTTCCTTCATTATTCAAATTACCAATAAATGTAATTATATAATCATAACCCATACCATTTCTTATTCTTGTCACATTAACTTCTGGAATTGCCATTAGTGTTTCTAAGGCTGTTTTAATATCCATTTCTGTTGCATCTGGATATAACCTATAAGTACAATCTATTAAATGTAAATTATCTTCATAACATATTGTATAATATCCACATATTGTGTTAATACCATATCTTTCTTTTCTTACAATTACTTTATCTATACCTTCTGTATTACTAACGTTTATATTTGGTAATTCACCGAAATTAGCTATGAATTCAAATGAGCATCTTAATCTATATTCATTAGTTTCATTCTTAACATTACAATGTATTTTTGTTGTACCAACATTATGGAAATAATAGAAGTTTCTTTCTAATGATTTAACCATTTCTTCTTCATCTGTTAATAATGGTATTGCAGGTGTTGAATCACCAAACATTGTCAATGTAATAGACACATCAGGAGTATAACTCTTAGTATAAATATCAATTATCTGTATATCAGTGTAAGTTGTAAATGGATCAATCTTCACATCACCACTAGATATTGTGATTATTGTTGTATCTGCATCACAATTACCACTGTAATAAGATATATCGTAATAATCAATTGGAGTATTACCATTATAATCAGATAAACTCCATGAGACATTCACTGTTGATTCATTATATTGATAACTCATAATATTATATGGTGCACTTGGTGGTTCTAATAATGTAATTGATTTTACATCTGTAAATTTTCCAATTCCTTTGATATTTGCAGCAGCAACTCTCACATAATAAGTACCTAATTCTAAATCTCTTAAGAATATCTGATATGGTAAACTACCTCTAACTGCTTTGGATATATGAATACTACCATCATCATCATTTTGTGGGTAAATGGTAATATAAGAGAGATCACCATAACCATTGATAAGTTCATGTGATAAATACATAAACTCTACTGTATAAATATGATGATCACCATTCTGTTGATAATGAACATTGACTTTGTGTAATGATAATAATGAATTCAATTCTGATTGTATTGTTTTTGCTAATTCTTTAGCTTTATTACTTTCAAATGTAATATTGTTGGTATGTTCACCTTCAAATATCAATTGGAATTCATAATCTAATTCACTTTCATTTATATCTATTACTTGTGTTTCTCTATTATAACTACTTGGATATATATTACAATTACCTTCTTGTATTCTTTCTACATATATCACTTTATCATTTTCATTAATTGGGGGAATATCAATTTCTAATAATCCTAAACTACCACATATTCCATTGAATGTAATCTTATAATAAGTCAATTTATTTGCTTCTAATACTTCTAATTCTATTGGTTGACCTGGTTCATCATCTAAGTTTGTCAAATATAATAAATCAAATATAATATCTCTATCAGATTCACTCTTTCTTATTGTTATATTTCTACCACCATAATAAACATTAAACATATCTATATCAGTAACAATCTGTTGAATTTCAGGTACTTTTCTTAACACAACCTCAGTATAATTATCTGTAAATGCATTCTCTGTATTGTACTGTATTATATATCTATTAATATCATTACCACCATCTTCTTTTGGTTTATCAAAGTGAACACTGAAGAAATCTTTACCTGAATATATTCCTAAGTTGAAGGATAATGGTTCTGATGGATATTCTGAATTTTCTAATACAAATGGTGTTGAAACTACTGAATATCCATAACCTAATTGATTCATTGCAGATACTCTTAAATAATAAGATACAAATGGAATTAAAGAGTGGTATTTCATACTATATGCTGTGTTTGGAATTGCATCATTTTCTTCGATTAATTTCATTGTTAATACATCATCACTATTGTCATTAGTTGATTCTCTACAGTTTATATCTATATAACTTCCATTCAATGTAAATGTTAAATCCTCATCATAAACACTAATAAAATGTTCTGTTTTCAATAAGAAGTAAGTTGCTGATGTAATATTCACTACTAAACCTTCCTTTAAGAAATTCTCTAATAAATCTTTAATTGTTAATGTATTAGCAGCTACACATATTGAGCCAGTCTTCTCTTTATTAGTGTAATCTAATTGATATGATTTTATCTCTTCATTATTATCACCTAGAGGTATTCTAACATAATATATTCTTGGCTTTGTTCCTATAACAATTGAATACTTTTCATTTCCATATGGTATGTAATTTGATACTAATAGTCCTCTGCCTGTTAATTTGGTCGTATTTAATGAATATGTATTTAATGAATAATCGATTATCTTTGGTAATAATAATATATCGATTCCTGATGTTGTGGTATAGTATATTCTTTCTATTTCTGTATTAAGATATTCATCATTTCTACATTCTTTATTAATACATTCTACTTCAAATAATTTTGAATTTATTTGATTAATTATTCTATATTTATCAGCATATATAGTCAATGTAGTATTTTCAGGGAAATCAAATCCTTTGCTTATTCTTAAATATGTTTTATTCACATCTTCATTCATTAATACACCAAATCCATTGTATAATTCCATATGATTCATTACATATAAATACACTGAAGCAATATGATCATCTGATACTAAATCTTCTTCAATCTCTTTTTCTAATTCTTCAGTTGTATTTTGAATATTAAATCCTTTCGTAGATTCATAATTACCAAACTTCAATTTGAATTCACCACTTAATTCATTTGTATTATCAGTTATTGATGAATAGAGAGGTCTGAATACTTGAATTACTGGAGTTGATCCTTTTACATGTCTATAATTAACCGTAAATAATTCATGATAACCAATAGGATTTCTTATTACAATATCATATAAAACACTATACAAATGTTCATGGTATAAATGAGATGTATAGTTATCATATCTTTCTCTTGTATGTATAAATACATCAACAGTTAAACCGAATGTGTTCTTCATAATTAATGTCAATTCATAAGCAGTAACATTCATTGAAATATATTCACTTGTAATATTTCTATATGTAATAATAAAATAACCTGTTGGTAATGGTGTTTCACTATCATACTCTTTATCTTCTTCAGCATTAACAAATACATCTAATAATATAGTTTGTCTATCATATCTACCAAAAACACAGCTATATCCATTTACAAATTGATTATCTAATGAAGTAAAACATTTAGATTGATTATTGGCTATTATATCAGAATCATATAATATATAATTTGGCTGGACATATTTTCCACCTATTTCATTTCCTTTATTTGTAAATAACTTCAATGATTCAGCTTCATATTCCTGTAAGAAATTGATTGTATATTTCAATATATTGATTTTACTTTCTCTTGGAATTACACTACAAATAACATCAACAGGTGATAATGTCTTTATTCCACTCAAAGCAAAGGTTACATTCTCAGCATCACATTTATCACTTATATAAATCTTCCAAGTATGTTCACCTTTGTAATATATTCTATAATATTCATATTCATTCAAATGATATTTCTCTAAATCTATTTCATATGTAAAACTACCAAATGTAGATGTTTCTTCAAACCATTCTATTTTATAATTCAATATTTCATCACCATTTGAATCACTTTCTTCAAAATCAACTTTTATTGAATTTCCACTTAATTTTTCCACTTTAAGATTTGTTGGTGCTAATGGTTTTTGATGTACATGATTCTGTACTGGTATTATTCCTCTACCAATATTCTGTTCTTCAGTTGTATTGATACTTCTACCTATTTCATTGATTGAGTTTAATTTAATATAATAGTCTTTATTCTTAATAATATCTTCTCCTTCTAGTATAAATGATGTGGCTGGTCTTCTTCCACTAATATGAGTAACCTTACAAATGACATTATTATTATTATTATCACTTTCACAACCTAATGCTGGAATTACTGGTAAATTACTTTCAAATTTGATATTATAATGGTTTGTATTTTCTTCTATTGTTCTGGATACTTTGACTCTACCAAATGAATGCCATTTTTGTTCTAAATAAAATTGTAATTCCACCGGTTCAATATTTGCATCAATAGTAATATTTTCTTCTTCTTCATATCTATAACTCAATGTAATTGTTGGTGATATATCACTATTATGATTATAAGTAATATCAATATTTTGTTCAGATATTATTAGATTCTCTAATTCTATTTTTTCACTAAACTTTAATTCTTTCATTTCAGTACCTTCTTGAATTATTGTCACATTGAATCTATAATTATTATTGCTATTATGTGTTGTATAAGTGTTTGGATATTTACCATTGTAGGATGTAAAGGTAATTAACCATGAATATTCATTCAAATAAGTTGGACCATATCGAGATATTTCGACACTTCCTACTCCTGGTAATGATTCAATATTCTTCTTCAATTCTTCAGCTGTTATTGAAACAGATAAGTCTTCAGTATATTTGATTTTGAATATTTCTAGATTTGATTGAGTTGTTGTTTTTGCTTTACTACACTCAACTTTATAATTATTATGAATAACCTTACATATATCACCATTTATTTCAACATAATCACCAACTACTAAATCTATCTTACTTTCATTAAATTTCAACTCATTATCTGTTATACAACCAATTCCTACAAATGTATCCATTTCATAGATTGCTAAACTATCTTCAGTAACAGATACATAATTATCCAAAATAATTCTTCTATCAGTATCATCAATTTCCAATACTTTATATATAAAACCATTAATCATAATCAATTTATTAACATATAATCTACTCATCTCAATCTCATTATTATTATAATACACTATATTTGTATTAATCTTTGTAGAACAATTACCAATCTCTTTATTATAAGATCCAACTGTATTAAAACCAATTCTAAATGTACCTTCTACAACTTTACTATCATCATTACTGTATGTTGATAATTCTACTACTGGATGTAATAATGCCTTTGATGGAGATGGTGTTTCTATCTTTGTAACTGTAATTAATTCAATATGAATAACTCTTATTGAACATTTTCCTTTAACTACTTTAATCATTGGTAAATCAAGTGTATTATTGTATAATGATATGAAATTAATCATAACCTCAGTTTCGTTTCTTTCTACAGTTATTTCTTCAATTTGTGGTAAATACAATAACATCATTTTCTTATATATTTCAGCAGTTGAAGAAATATCAAAACATTCAGTTCTTTCACCATTAAATTCTAATGAAATTGTACCATTTATACTTGAATTAACAGGAATATGAATGATCTGTGTTTCTATTGTTCTATAACCATATTCATATTCGAAATAGGTAATAGGTGATCCATTATCACCATAGATTGTATTACTATCAGGATTATCATATTCTACTAACAAACTATCATTTGTATAGGCTCTATATTCTATTCTGGATGGTAAATCAGGTTCAGCTGCTGGATAGATTGGTGTTGTATATACTGCTGGTTCACTTACTACACTTGTGGTTGGTGTAATTGCTCTGACTTGAATATAATAATTCAATCCTTTTATTAACTTGGTAATGTTAAACTCAGTGTTTTCTTCACCATCTAATTCTTCTTCTCCTAATGGAATTAATTTCTTTGCAAAACAATTACTATCATCTTTAGTACATTGGCTATTGAATGAATCAATTATATCCCAATACAATCTATAACCTTTAATGATATATTCTGGATTAACTTCAGGGTAATTTCTATATTGGGGAATATTCCACTTCACATTTAATGAGTTTGCATCAATTATTGATACTTCTAAATCTAATGGTTTTGATGGTGGTGGAACTATTGATTCTAATAATGAAGCTACAGCATAATCACTTCCATTAACTGCATTAATTGCACTTACTCTACAATATAAATATGAATTTATAGAAGTATCTATTGAAAACACAGTTGAATATATCTTTCTACCTGATTGAACAGCTGTAATATCAAAATCAATGAAATCTAAATATTCTTTATCACTATCACCACTAGTTTTATTTTCATAATATAAACCATATTTATAAACTGTTAATTGTTTTGATAAATCACCATTGTATATTGAACTATCAAATGATACAGTCCATGTATAACCATACTCTAATATATTTCTCTTCACAGTTACTCTATTAATATTGAATAATTTCTCTAACTTTATCTTCATCTGTTGTGATGTCATATCATATTCCATTGGTTCTGTAAAATGATTGTTATATCTTAAAACAAATGATCCTTTTATTGGTTGTTTTGATGATAATGTAATTCTAATAATATGAGGTAATTGAGATTCTACAATTGGGGAGATATTCTCACTAATAACATCAGCTTTATCTTCATCAAAACTATTCATTGTAGAAAATTGGGTATTGAATGATAATATTGGAACACCACCATCTGTTACAGAGTTTGACCAATCAAATAATATCTCATGATCTGATAATAATCTAATAGCTGGATGTGTTAATACATGTGGTGGAGCTGTATCTGGTATATTGGTTAATACTTTGTTATTTTCACTACATCCTTCTTTATTACAAGCCATTATTTGAGCATATACTCTTTTTCCTTGTTCTAATTCTGGTATTAATGTGTTTTGTACTCTTATTATTGTAGCATTAGCTTCATAACCTGATGCACCAATTAGGGAATAATCATTTACTATTAACATTGTTGGATTTCTGTTTTCAGTAAATTCTACTAACCATTCATAACCATTATCTCTAATTCTAGATGATACTTCAACTCTTCCTATTGTTTCTAATCTATTTAATTCACTTGACACTACACTAGCTGATGCAGATGCTGATATTTGATTCGTATGTTGTTTAGTATATATTAAACACTTGATAGAGAGTAAATATGGAGCTACTTTTGTAGTAGAAGCAACTGAATATAAATCATTGCTATAGGCTAATACTATTCTTCTATTCTTTAAATCTGAAGATGGATGAATTCTATATTCATTTGATTCATTTGGTTCATATAAATAGATATAATCACCAATATGTAAATCAACTAATATTCTGTTTTCTAATTCAATCACTGTATTATCTGTGTCATTAACTACTGTAAATTCACCAACCAAATTCTTTGATCTTAATATATATCCATTTGTTATTTTAACATCTTCATTTGGTTTATTTTCAACACATAATTCTTTAGTAGTTTCATTATAAATAGCAATACCATTATTCTCATTACATACTTTATACACTTCACCATTAATTTGAATCTTTTCATATGGTAATAATTGTATATCACTTTCCTTATCAACTTTAATAATACCATTTTCTATTGAAACACAATGTATGCAAATTGGATTATCATAATCATAAACATTATCAACATTACCATAGAATACACTGAAAGTACCTCCAATGTTACTAACATCACTTACAGTAATAATCTTCTGCTTATGATAATCAACAGGTATTTCAGAGATTGTATTAGCATCTTCAAACAATTCATTATCTGCATAGATAATATTATAATAAGTTATATAATCAGACCATTTTAATGGATCTTCATATACAGCTTCTAATGTTGTATTGTCATATAGATTTAATGATAATATTTCTATTGGTGGAGGAAGTGGTACATATATTATTTCAACATCTTCAGATTGTAATTCACCATTACCTTTATCATTATGAGCTGATACTCTAAAGTGATATGTTCTGCCAATTACTGCATCTTTTATTGTGAATTGAGTGTTATTTGTTGTTACATATTTATATCTTAATGGAATAATTGGTTCTATTAACTTGAAAGTAGCATTTGAATTTTTACCATCAATATGTCTATATTCAAATTTATTTGAATCTATTTGGTAATGATTATTCTTAAATTCAATATTATGTGATTCTTTTGAATCTTTTGTATCATCAGAAGCACCTTTTGTATTTCTAATTACATCAATATCACCAATTGATGGTATTTGTAATAATGGACTTCTAAATCCAACATCATATTCATATAATGGAACAGTATAATAACGATCATATATTTTCACATTTCTCAATTCATCATCAATTGGAGTTGAACTATCTAAATTGATAATTGTGTGGTTATTTTCAGTTAATGTAAAGTTCTCAATAATACATACACTACCATCAATCATGATCTTATTATCAAGATATATTTCTCTCATTATATTTTCATCTACTTCTATACTTATAGTTGATAATGAATTTCCTAAACCTGGTAATTCTCTAATATAATCACCATAATACATCATATATTTGAATGAACCAGCTGTAGCTTCTCTTGTTATATTCCTTTGAACTACTGGGAATTGTCCATTAAATGGTTCAAAATGATATGGTTCATATTCTTCAACGATATAATAATCAATTTCACCTCCATTTCCATTACCTTTTTCCCATTCTAAATCAATACCATTTATTGTATAGTGTGTTTGTACAGTTACTTGTTTTGGAATGGATCTTGGTATTTCTGATGGTGGATCTGTTGTTATATATTCACTTGAATAACCTAATGAATTAACAGCAGCCATTTGGATGTAATATTTAACTCCTGTTTCTAAGTTACTGATAATACAAATGTGGAATAGTTCAGGATAATTTGTTTCACTATATTCATTATTATTATTATCACACATAACTGATTCACTTTCTTCAAATGTATCTGTTTTACTATATCTGACTTGATATTTATCTATTTTAGCATTACTATCAATAGAAGTTGAACTACCAACATATGTTGGATCTCTATAAGTAATCTCTAAACTTGTTTCATTATATACATATAACACTGGTTTACAGTAACTACATCCTTCATATGGTGCTTGTGGTACTTCTGGTCCTATAATTGGTAAAGACATTGGATAAGGCTGACCATGAACTGATTCTCCATAACCAACATGAGTATGAGGTGTGATTCTGAAATAGTATTCATTAGGTGGAACTAAGTCAGTTATACGATAATAATCAATATCATTACCTTTAACATCAACAACCGTTGAATTGTAATTACCATCATTCTTTACATCATTTTGTTTCATTTCAAGTTTAGGTTGACAATAACCATTATCATCTTCTCCTTTTCTAATACCAAATGTTGTTGTATCTTTCAGCTTATCCAAATTAACTCCTGAAAATGTAATTGTATATTTCTTATCTTCTTTTTTCTCCACTACTACTGGATATGAAACACCTTCCATATTTTGAATAGTATTTTGAATCACATTTGTACTATCATCATCTGCATATAAATACGAACTGCATGGTCTATAATTACCTTCATCAATAAAACAGAATTGATAATATTTACCATCTTCACATTTATCAATTTCACTTAATTCATACACAACAGATTGTGTAGCAAATTCTTCAGTTTGCCATTCAATCAAATACTTATCAATTTCATCACCTCCAGTATCTATTGGTAATGATATACCAACATCTAATGAAGTAGCTTGTAATTCTCTTGGTTCTGTTACTGGTAGTTGTTGTACAATTGCTCTATCCACTGAACTACTTGATACTAATGGTAATGCTCTAGTTTCATTTACTGGATTATAACCTAATGTATTAAATATCTTTACTCTAATAAATATGTATTTTCCTAATGTTCCACTGTATTGAATCTTTATTAAATAATGATCTTTCTTTTCTACTGAAGTGAAATTATCTTCTTGTTTATATGAATTTTCAAATTCTTCGTTTTCACTATATTCAGTTACTACACCAACTGGATTTTCACCACTTTCATTAGCAGGTTTATATTCAAAATATACATATACCATACTACTGGAAAAATAAACATAATTATTATAAGCACCACCTTGAATATTAGTAACAGCTTCTTTGGGTAGTTGTCTTGTCTTTATATAATCTCCATTATCTTCAACACATCTTTCTAAGTCTGATTCACATGTTGGTTTAGCTATTGCTTCTTCACTTTCACCTCTAGCATTCTTTGCTGCAACTGTTACTTTATATAATTCACCAGCAGATAAATTATATATATTGTAAGTAAACCATTCATATTCATATGTAATAACATCAACAGATATATTGTAAACTTCTGGTTCTGTATTACTACCATTTAAATATGCTCTAATTGCATAATTGGTAATATTATCACCTCTATCATCTAAAGGTAATTGCCATTCTACTTTCAGTGATGTTTTATCTTCACGATTAGCATAAACACTTGCATTAGTTACTGGTAATGGAGTATCACTTGGTATCATTGGATTCTCAACTGCATAACCATATTCACCTTTACCTATTTCATTAATTGCTCTTACTCTAATATAATATGGTTTTCCTGATGTTAATGTGTCATTTACTATTATATCAGATGAATAATAGATGACAGATTCTGCATTTATTATTGTTATTGGTTGTATTGGGTTTTTACAGATTGAAATTCCTTTAGTATCATTATCATATTTCATATCAATGATTGTAATGTAATAATAATTTTCATAATTTCTTATTCTTACTGTAAAATCAGTTGAATTTACATCTCCACAATAACTCAATTGTCTCTTTAATGCATTAAATATTCCATCAACATCATTTACACTAATTAAATCAGATTCTCCTCCTCTTAATTTATTCTCTTTCAATTGTATTTTACATTCAGTAACATTATCACATTTAACAGTCAACAATTGAACTCTACTACCAATTGCAACATGACAAACATTATTTTCATTTTTACATTCATTTTCACTATCAATTAATGGATATTCAAATGAAGCAGATGCTTTAGCAAAATTAATATCTTCACTCCATTCAATTTCATAACTATGAATATTATTTCCACCATTATAATGTGGTTGATCATTCATATGGAAATAGACATCTAATTGATGATTATTACTCTTTATTAATTGTACATTTACTGTTGGAATTAAAGGTGGAACAGCAGTTGGTGATATTGGAGATTGTACTGCTATCATTGGAATACTGAATAATCTACTATCATTAGAATAAGCAATAACTCTTACATAATATGATTTTGAAGCTGATAAATGATCAATTACATGCTTAGTAACATCTTCTTTTGGATTTATTGGTTCTAATTCTGATTTTGTAATAGATTCTTCTCTTGATCTTGTTTCTTCCTTTCCTTCTTCAAAATATTTGCTTTCACTGTACTGTATTAAATAGTGAGATATTGTTCCACCACAATACCCTTCTGATTTTGGAATATATACTGCTATTGATGTGGTTGATATTGTTTGTAATGTTATATTGGATGAAATGCATGGTATATTCTTCTGAACATTAATGAATATCACATCTAAATTATAATTCTCTACAGCACTTATTAATGGATTACCTAAATTTGGATTATCAATCTTACCAAATGAATAAATGTAATACTTATAAACACTTTTATTATTATCATCTGGTGTTAAGTATTTTTCAACAGTTAGATTGTATTGATTTGTAGTACTTTTCAAATACAATTCCAATTCATTGGAAGTTGAAAAACCATTTGCTCTATTCAGAGTAGCATCCGAATCAATTGCATAAATATATGAATTAGCATACCAAGTATATTTAGGATAAGCTGGTTCACTAAATCCATAACTATTATAAGCTAATATTCTCAATGAATATATAGTCTGAGATCTTGTCTGTTGTACAGTAGAAGGTATTGTTAATGTATATAAGTAAGTTGGCTTTCCATTCTCTAATGATATAACATTCTCACCAACTGTCAGTAATTCATAAGCATATTGCTTCTTATAATTAGCTTCTGTCGCATATTCTAAACTAAATTGAGTAATATTATCACCACCATCATATTTAGATATATCCCATGAAACTGTAATTGTACTTCTATTAAATGAATTGATTAAGAAATTCTGTGGAATTGAAGGTGGAACTTTGGTTGGAGCAACAGAGAATGGGCAAATGATTGCTTCACTCCTTCCTACTGCATTAATAGCAATCACTTTAGCATAATATGGTTTATTAGGTGTTAAGTTATTATCTGTAATACATTCAGTAGGTATTGCTCCTTTTCTTACTTCTATTACTTCAACAGCTGGATTTGTACCTCTTAATGTACCACCATAAGCTATAACTCTAAATATTCTATTATTATCATCACTATTTGGTGTTTCCGTACTGACTAATAGACTTGGCATATCATTAAGTTTGGATGTAAATGTAATAAAGAATGAATAACCATATCTTTCTTGTGGCATTTCTGAACTTAATTTGTGGGTTGTTTTTGATACTTCTATTTTACCAATTCCATCTAATTTCTCTATTTCAACCTTTAACTCTTCTTCAGATATTGATGCTGGTATTTTTAATTCATCATTACTAGAATATCTTAAGTAGAAATATCCATCTAAATCTTCAGAATCAGATGATATAAATATCTCTTGAATTTCATATTCAAATGAAATTGTCTTTGATGCAAATGGTAAAATATCACTTCCAATTGTTCCTTCATCAAATGATGGATCTGTTCCTTTCTTTATTACTTCCACTATAATAGTTGGATCATAACCACTTAAACTATTCTTACCATATTCTAATAATGATTGTGGACCTACATGATTGGAGAATGTAATTAAATAACTAATCTGTGATTCTGCAGTTTCTTTAGTGACTATGACATTGCCAATACTTGGTAAATTCTCTAACTCTCTCTTTATTATACTTGCATCACAATCATAGGTAATTTCTGATGTTTCATAATCATCAAATTTAAGTGTATAAGTTCCTTTCAATGCATATCTAATGATTAAAGATTGTACTTCATTTTGACCACCATTTGAATCCCATTCTACTAAATATTCAGTAACAGGTTCTCCACCATCATATAATGGAAGTGTCCAGTTAATTAACAATGTTGTTGGTAAAATAGCTCTCATGGTCACACTGTGAGGAGATTCTGGTGGAGTTGAAGTTCTAGTTAATACAGGAACTGCATAATTTGGTTCACTGTATGTATCTCTATAGCCATTGAATGAAGAAACTCTGAAACAATAATAAGTACCAGGTATTAAGTTGGATATTGTATATCTTACTGTTATTATATTCTCTTGATGTGGTATAATTATTTCATTTCTTAATGTACTATCTAAAGATGGTGTATCACCTGGTATAAAAGTTAATTCTATATTTCCATCTTCATTATCTTGAGTTAAAGTAAATCTTGGAATTTTCTTCACTTGATCTAAAAATACAATTTTATATGCTTTTTCATTATCACTGTAACTCACAGATACATTTCCAACTCCAGTTATATTTTCTAAGTTCTGTTTTAATTCCATTGTTGGAACATTTACACTCATATATGGTGTGGATTCTCCTTCATAAGATAACATAAACATCTTACTTTCTGGTTCATTGGTTATGTTAATATATAATACTGAAAATCCTTCATATCTCTTAATTATTCTTTCAAATAAATATTGATTTTCAGCAGAAACAATTGGTGTGACAGTCATTGTATCATCGTCTAATAAATTAGTGTAAAAAGTAATAATCCAATCAAATCCATAATAATCATTAGTGTATCTTTGCACTTTAATTTCACCAACACTTGGTAGTTTTCTCAATTCAGTTTCTAAATGTTTTGATGATATATCATATTGTAAAGCACCAGTAGTTTGATGTTCAAATGTAATACTAAATGTTGTTTTAGCTAATGTGTTTGTTTCAGATGTTGATCTAATTCTAGCGATTTCATATGGACTGAAATAACTATTAGTTGCATTGAATCTATAACCTTCATACAGCATTGCATCATATTGAATTCTAAATGAAGAAATGGATTTTCCACCATTATCACCAACTGTAAACGATATTTCCATATCTGTTGAAGATATTGGTGTAGTTGTAATATCAAATGGTGATTCAGGTAAACCATATGGAACAATAGATACAGGATTAGATAATGTGTATTTAGAATAACCATACTTATTATAAGCATAACCTCTAAAATAATAAGTAATTCCTTTTAATAAGTTATGGATAATCACTTTACAAATTCTAATTGAACAATCAATATTGTTAATCAAAATATCTTCACGATTTGGAACTGTAGTGTTATATACACTACTATTAAAACCAGGCACAATATCCCATTCTACATTATACTTAGTAATTTCTTCACCACCATTTGATTCTGGCTCTTCTAAGGTGACTAATATTTGACTCTCAGATAATACTTCAATTCTGACTGTAGATGGTGAATCAGGTCTTTGTTTAGATGGTGCTAATGACTCTGGTGAACAGATTTGTGAATGACCAAATCCCATTTCATTGTGTGGACTTATTCTTACTGTATATGATACTTCAGTTTGTAAATTCTTGATGATATAATCATTATATTCAGTATTAGCAAATGGAACGAATTTATAAACATAAGATAGTGGTAACTTTCCAGTTATTACTTTTGTAACTCCATGAACAACACAACCATTTTCAGTATAAACTGATTGTAAGTTATAGTTATTTACTCCATTAATACCTTTAATTGTAATATTATACTTTGTTAAATCATCGCCTTGATATACAAATACTTCTGATATTGTTGGTAATAATTCTAATATCTTTATTAATTCTTCAGATGTAACATTACCAGGAATATAATCAGTAATAGATTTCATATATTCTAACCTAAATGAACATCTTTCAACTTTAGCAACATCTAATATATAAGTATCATAAATATAACTCTCATTAATAGCCCAATATTCTAAACCATAACCATCAATTGGACTTCCATTATCTTCTAAACCAGCTTTCCAACTAACATATAATGAGTGAATTGATTCACCAACAGTGATTGTTTCATCACCTACTAATGGTTCTAAGATAATTGAACCTGAGATTAAGACATCTGGAGCAATCATTGGAGCTTTTGGTTGAGCTGATTCTCTCCATATTCCAGTACCAAAATGATTAGATGCTGCTACTCTTACATAGTATAATTGTCCAGCAATTAATTTGGTTATTTCATATCTATAATAGAATGGTCTTGGTGATTGTTTTATCTCTGTAATATTAATAGTTATTTCTTCAATATTTTCTATTATATTCACTGCAAAATCTGTAGTTGACCATTGTATTGTATAGGATATTAAATCATCACCATTATTACCACCTTCACTCTCTAATGGAACTGTATAATCAACATATAAGCTGTTACTACTGGATGGAACTAAAGACAAATAAACTCGACCTAATCTTGCTGGTTCTGTTACTGGATAGATTATTAAATAATTATAACCAACACCATGACATAATTCAGTTGTACAATTTCTTCCTCTTCCTCTAATTGTTACTGGATATATACGAGTGTATAGTCTTTCACCAGCTACTAAGTCTTTTACAACTATGGAGTTTTCATCACTTGGTATTATTGGACAGTCTTTATTATTACATAATTTAAAACCTTCTGGTGTAGAATAATTGGTTATAGTTGAAATTGTTATTCCAAATGCATTGGTTGATAATAATTCTGGTTGTTCAAAATGACCAGTAAATGTAACTGTAAATGTAACTTCTGTTTTTGTTTGAGATGATGAAACTTCAACAAAATTAATACTTGATAATTCATTTATATATAATTCCATCTTATTTGCAGTAATAGTATCAGTTTTCATAATTCTTGTTTCTACATTCTTATAGAATAGAGTAAAATCAATATTTCCAAGAGATGGATCATATTTAATAGTCTGAACTGCAAATGTAGGTTCGGCTTTAACTGGATAATATTCTAACAAATAATATAAAATTGAAGATCCTCCATCATACATTGGTGGTTCAAATGTAACTTCTACACTGGATGAAGATAATACATTCACTCTAGCATTCTGAACTGATTGAGATTTACTTGGAGCTATTGGAATAAACCAACCACTATCTTTAATTGGATAGAAATCATGGAATAATCTTGTTGATGGTATAATTGACTTAGGTTGAGATAAACTCTCCCAGTATAAGTGTATTTCAGCATTATTAACGTTTTCTCTATATTTAATCTCAATATCATATAGTTGATTTGCTATTAAGTATATTTCTTTACTTGTTTCTGTAGTTAATCCTTCATGATCATAGCTATCAATTAATAAAGTATTATTCACATATAATTCAACCCCATCATCATATTTTATTGTAAATGTGTAATTCTCACTAAATGCTGGTTGAATATAACCTACCCATTTTATACTAATATAATCTAAACCAGTATCTGTGATTAAACCACTCCATTGGAAATCAATCACTTCATCAACCCTTGTAATTACTGGATCTTTAAATAACCATCGATTATTATAATAATAACCTTTCAAACCACCTCTTGTAGTTAAACCAACTGTTAGTGTATAATTACCTGATGGATATGGTGTAAAATAAGATGCATAAACAATACCAGGATTCTTATATACATAATCAGGAATAATATAAGATGGTCCAGTCATTCTCATTACGAATTCTTGTGCTAATAAACCTGGTTGAGTATATTCAGGACATACACTTTTAATAATAATCTTTGCATTATCACCAATCAACATTGTATCATACACTTCCAACTGTTTTGGAGCACCAACTGTATTTACAAATGTAATAGTCCATTCATAACATCCTACACATCTACTAATTACTGATGTTTCAATATTAACACTAACTACACTATTGAAGTTCGTTAATTGTTCTACTAAATCATCACTGGATATATCATATTGTAATAAATCAGTATGTTCATCACCATATTTGATTTGGAATGTACCATATAAACGAGAATAAGAACTTACATAAGTGGTGATTCTTTGAATGTAATTTCTATTACATGCATCTATTCTAAATCCATTTCCTTGAACTCCTAATATTATTAATGATGAAATATCACCTATTTCTGTTAAGAATGAGACTGTATATTGTTTTATATTGGCTAAATCTTTATTGATTCTTTCTACTTTAACTCTACCAATTGAATGAATTTCATTTAATGCATTTTCAATAACATCTGCCTCTTCAAAGCATTTCAATACTTTTGTCTTTTCACCTAAATAAATCAAAGTATATTCACAAGCCAAATCATCAGAATTTGGTACATTCAACAACTGTACTTCGTATAATGGTTCAATAGGAATTAAATTACTATAATTATCTCTTAACTGAATAGTAAAATCAGCTAATTCATTGAATGTTCCAACAGATAATCCTTTATTTGATCCATCAATTGTTGTTGTCTTATCAGCATCAGGCAATCCAGCATTAATAGTAACAGTATATGGTGAATAACCTATTGTTTCTCTTGTAACTTCTGTAGTTGGTAGATTTGAACCACATTTTAAAGTTGTAGTGATAATATGTAATACTGGAATTGATCCAATAGTATTTTCAAATGATATACCATCTTCTGGAGTTTGTGAGATGAATTTCACTAAGAATAAAACATCTTTATCATCTTTATTAACATAATTACTAATTTCTACATTACCAATTGTGATTAATTTCTCTAAGTTCCTTTTAATATCATCAACTGTAGAATTAACATTCAATACATCAGTTAAATAATCTTTAAATTGTATTCTATATTCACCTTTCAATATATCATTATTATTATTATTATTACATCTAAATCCAACTTTTTGCACTTCAGGAATCAATGAATCTTCATGTAAATGTCTGATTATTCCTTTATACAAAACGGTCATATTTACTGGAATATCTAATGGAGATTGTGGTTGTAATTCTAAAGTTGGACCATATTGAGATAAGAATGTAATTGTGAATGTTGTTAATGTATTTATCTCAGTTTGTTTTGTTACTTTTAATTGACCAATAGAATCTAAGGATTCTAATGCTACTTGTAGTTCTATTGCAGTAATATCAAACTTTAATGGTAATGTTTCATATCCATTATATCTTACAGTCCATGTTCTTAATGTAGAACGATAATAATAGGATAATTGTTGAACTTCATGTTGGAATGATCTTTGGATTATTACATTATATCTGCCTGTATATTTTGGCATATATTCTACTAAATATTTACCAAATCTATTATATGATAAATTAGATGGGATATAAGTGACATTAGCGATGATTGGTTCAACTAAATTATGATCAAATTGTGGAGTTAAGACAACTCTATATTCATCTCTTTGCTGATCATCTGTTCTTAAATTACCAACTGAATCTCTTGAATAAATAGAGAAATTCATCACTGTACCAGCAATTCCTTCAGTTACACCTTCACCAATCACATCTACTGAATTTATATCCGTTTCACTTGGTTTAACTGTAACTGTAAATGGACTTCCTTGTATTGTTCTGTTTAAAGTATCTGTTACTTCGACTGTATATTCTCCACTGTATTTTGGTGTAAAATAAATATCATATATTCCAGTATTTGAACCAATAATATAAATTGGACTTTCACTCACATTCTTATTTCTATAATTACTTTCTAATACAACAGTATTTACAGTAACATCTTTCACTGTAATTATTTCCTTTTCTAATGATAATAAATCTCCTGTTTTTATAATTGATGTTAAATCTTGAATTGATTCAATAACATTACTTCCTTTGTTAATTGTTGCACAATTTCTACAAGCCATTTTCCAATCTAATGGAATAATTTCAGTATTGCTAATTGTTATTCTCTCATTTCTGTCATTGTACATATATATATTCACATTGAAGGTGTTTGTTCCATCATTTATTAACACATTTTCATCATCATCTTCACTCACAACTTGGAATTTAGAAGGCAACATTGAAACAGCATTATCTTCACTTGTGTTATATTTAATATAAGAATTTGATGGATTCAAACTACCAGGTAATACTTCCACTCTAAATGGTGAATCAACAATGTTATATAATGTACTACCAGGTGTTGTATCATTGACTGGATATATTAAACTAATTGTTAATATATATTCACCACTATGTTGAGGAATATAAACACCATAATATTCACCTATTGTATTTGGTGTAACTGATGTTAAATCAATTGATTCAATAGTTTGTGTTTTTGTATAATTCAAAGTCACTTTCATTTGATAGGAATTAGTCAAACCATGTAAGACATTATTACCAAATTGATCTTTTAAATTGATTGTGAAATATTGTTTCTGATTCACAAATCCAATACTTGAAGCATTGTGATATGTATAAATATGACTTGGATCAGATGGATATATCAATACAGTGTCATAATCATGGGTAATAATTGATTCGCCTAATAACTTTACATCAACATGATATAAACCAGTAAATGCAGCTACATATTGTACTAAATAATCATTACTATTTTGAATTGGAACTATCCACATAGCTGGCCATTGTAATGCTTCAAATTGTAATTCACCAACTAAACCATGTGGTTCTGCTACTAATCTTTCTTGAGATCTTCTCAGATCTGGTTCTATTGTGATTGGAACACCATTACAGATATTATCAGTGGTTGAAATTAAGAACTTCACATGGAAATTAGCATAGAATTGATCAGCTAAAGCAGAACTCTTAATATTATATGGAACAGTGACTTGATAATATTGTTGATAGGTAAATGTAATATTACCACCTGTAGCTCTACAGGAAAATGATTCTATCAACTTATCACCTATTGAATAAGGTAAATGGTTAATTAATTTAGTCTCATGGGTTAAAACAACATCAATTGCATCTAAATCAATTATTGGATCTCTTTTACCACCATCTTCTCTATCCTCTATCAACGCTAAGTGTAATTCTAATGGTAATGTTGTCTTAGTATCAAATAAGGAAGTATAAGATATCTCAAAATGATCATTTGAACGTATAATGTATGAAATAGTATACATTCTTTGATATGGAATATTAAAACCACTTCTACTGAGTGATCTACCAATATAATCTTCTTCTACGGTTAATTCTAACATATTTGGGACTTTATTCAATATATTTTGTAATTCAATTGATGTTATATCGTTTCTAATTGGTGGAGTAATATAATCTCCAAATTTCAATGTATAAATACCTGAAACTGGAGATGATCCTTTGATTGTTTCTACTATTTTAATCTCTATTTCTTCTTCTTCTTCTTCTTCATTATTATTATTATTGTCTATTATTTTTCCTTCTAATAATGGAACATCACCTGTTCTTGTAATAAATGTAATTTTCCATTCATCACCATTACTTGAACAGATTGTATTTGAATTACCTTTTTCTATTATTACTTTACCAAATACCATTCTTTCATTCAATAATTTTCCAAAGTCTTCCAAGCTAATATCACTCTTTACATCAACAAATACATCATCTAATGTAAATCTAATCATTTTAATATTATTATTATTATATTTACAACTAACTGTTTGTACTTCAGAGGTATAATCATCATTATCACTTGGAACATCAAAATATAAGTGTTGAATAGCTGGATATAATCTGTCATAAGTGTGAATATAAAACTGAATAGCAGTTCCAGCTATACCATCTTTAATACCATCATAGTAAGAAGCCATTGGTGATAAACTAGAGGTTTTAACTTTAAGATTATTATCAATAACTGGTATTTTATTGCCAAAATAATAAGCATCTATTGTATAATTACCGATTGCTCTGATATTGTTATATTTTATTGGATATACACCAAATCTATGGACAAATTCAACTTCAATTGTCATTCCATCAGCAACAACTGCTCTTTCAATTGCTTTAGCATTCCATAGATCTAAATTGGTTAGACAAATAATATCATAAGTAATTAATAATTCATTTTCATTTCTATAAACCTTAACTAGTCTTGGTGGATTGAATAAAGATGAGAGTATAATTTCAAGCGATTCAGCTGATATACCATACTGTAAATTAGTTGTTTCAACACCATAATAAAATAATTTAAAGAACAAATCAGAAGTATCAGCAGATGTAGTAGATATTGTTAATCTATGAATTGCAGTTGTTGTTTTAAATGTATGGTTATTTCCTTTTATTTCAACTTCAAATACATCATTATCACCATCAGTACAAGCTATTTCATTGTTTTGACAAGTTAACATTCCATCTCTCAGATTGCCATATTGATCATATGATAATATAGAAATATCTGGTCTAGAAGCTGATGGATTATCATTGATTCTAATTTGACAACTTGGATAATGAACTACATCAGGATATACTACAATCTCAGGCATTTCTTTAAACTGATAATCATTTCCATTAATCTTTAATTTCATATTATAATATCCAACTTTATACATTGTATAATAAACAGTATAAGATCCATTCATATGGTCAATACTATTACCCATAATGTTGTTAACATTATTAGTATCTTTCAAATACACGGTTAATTCAATATTATCACCACCAGTTGTTCTTGGATTGCCAAATACATCATAACTCTCTATAAATACACTTCCTGATTTACCTGCTATTAACTCATAATCTCTAATATTCACTATGTTATGTTTAGGATCAGTTTCATTAGAAGCGACATTGATAAAGAATGGACTACACTTATTATTATCACCTAAACCACATTGTATATGATGTTTATTCAATAGTATAGATATCTCATTATAACCAGAATGTGAAGGTGTATATGTTATATTACATATTCCTCCAATATAACATTCAGGAATTAAGGTAATTTGTTGATTGACTATTATCTCATATCTTTCATTCACTTTAGTTGTGATATTATTACCTTCATGATCTTTATTCTGTACTTCTATAACTAAACTTTCTCCAATGTTAATATCTTTAATACCATAAGCAGTAGAATGAATATAACTTGTATCACCTGGAATTATATTCAGTATGGAAGGACTATTTTGTATTTCTCTCTTAATATATAAAGCAGTGGATGGTATTATTTGTTTAGATAAAAATTGACTCTTCCATGATAGATTAATAAATCCATCATCATTATTCTTAACATATTCAATTCTAATATCATAAAATTCACCTTTTATTAACTGTATATCATACCATCCTTCAGTTCCATTAACTTCAGTGTTATTATATATATCAATACATAGTATATGATCTATATACATCCTACAACCATTCTTACAGTTTAATATTAATGTATATTTACCACTTATTGGTGGAGTAAGCATTCCATTCCATCTAATAGTGATATCTTTAGTACCAAATGGTGGAATAACAATATCAGATTTTTCCCATTGAAAATCAATAGTTGAATTCTCTACTGTTTGACTTACATCACTGAAGTATAAATTATTATAATATTCACCTGATAATCCACCTTGTTCTAATAGATTAACTACTGTTTTATATTCACCAACTGTATCTATACGATAATTAATAATATAATAAGGTGAGGTTTGAACAGATCGTGTATTAACTTCATTATTATAAACATATCTACCTTTACCTAAGTGTTTAATCCATTCATTATTATTATTATTATTATTATTATTATTATTATTATTATTATTATTATTATATAATTCACCATAAAATACAGCATTATTACTGTATGGTAAATAATGTTGGATTGTTTCATTATCACTGTTCTTTGGTTGGATTAATATTTCATTCAATTTGCCTTTCACATAGACAATAATCTTTGGAATTCCATTTTCTAGTTGGTTTGATTGAATAACTAATTTTGGAACTACTTCTTGATTATAGAATGTAACTGTCCAAATGATTTGTCTCTGAGTTTGGATTTTATTTACTTCTACATTTAACTTATGTTCATTGTTCATCATTAATTCATTCAATGCATTCTTCATTTGTTCATTATCATAACTTGGTAATATTTTGATATTATTCAAACCATCTTTACCTGCTGAAATGTAGAAGAATCCTCTTAATTGAGTAGTTATATCAATTAATATTCTTTGCTGTTCATATATCTGTCCTGTTGTGCCTTCTTGAATGGAATTACCAATTATTGAACTATACTCAGCATCAGCTGTATACTTGGTAATATTTGGTTCAACTGATGGTTCTAATGTAGTATCTGGTGTTGGTGTTTCTGTTGATGATGAATCCAACGTAACTGTAATTGGATCACTTAATACATAATCACCTCTTCCAATTCCATCAAATAATGATAATTTGAACATATATACCTCATCAATTGTTAAATCATCAAATACAAAAGAATTTGTAGTTGATTCTTTATTTATACTAAGAATCAAAGGTGGAAGTTTTAAAAATCCTGGAATTATTCCCTTTTTCACTTCTTTTACTGATAAATATGGCTTCCATGCTGTTGATGATTGGTCTATCTCTAAATAAGGTACATCTCCTAATACAACAGGGAAGGTAATGGTGAATTTTAAGAAGGATTTTGGATCATCATCAAATGATACCTTTGTTTCTCTTCCAAATGCTTTACGTAGAATAATGAGAAGATCTTCATGGTTGATACCTACTTCAAATTCTTCAGTTATGTTTTTATTCAAACGTAATCTGATTCTTTGCTTAAGATGTTCTTCTCTTGTCATAGAATCATCTTCTTCAGTGTCAGTACCTTCTGACTCATCTGTTGGAGGAGCAACTGATCCTGCAAGTTCAATACCACCAGTAAGTTGTACTGTAGGCTTCTTGGTGTTTTCTTCTTTACGATCTGATATCTCTACCGATTGAACTTCTGCACTTCCTAGTTCGTTAGTCTTCTCAATCATAAGGAAGTTATATCTACCCTTTGCCTCCTCAGTAATATGTGTCCACTCAACCTCAACTTGTCCCCCTGCTAATAACTTCGTAGACACATTAGTAAATGTCTCTAAGCAAAAAATATAAAAAGATAATTCCATACCTTGTCCGCTTACCCCAAGAAACATCAATAATAACAAAGCGAGCTTTGTTAAAGACATTGACTATACGAGTATAATTTTAAATGGATTATACCTTAAGAAAAATAGAATTTCAATCAAGTCAAAAAATCCGTTGTTGACAGTATTTAAGTCATTTTGACATTTTAATTACATTTGCTTTTTTCTTAATGATATTAAATCATTTGAAAGTTATTGATGCAATTACTCAACCTAAGTACGCAATTAAGCCAAGAATCCGAGGTATTATCAATTTAGGAAACACATGTTTCTTGAATTCGCTAATTCAAAGTCTTCATTCCACATCTTTTCCTGAATTCATATATGAATACTGTAAGAAGAATAATGATGAAGGTAAATCGCCAGATGACTATTGTTTATCGTTAAGTATGAATGAACTCTTCGAATGTATATATAATTTATTTATTTTTTAATAACAGCTATATGCCATTACCAATTTTTAATATATACAAATCCACCTCCTTTAGATATTGTTCATTTCATTAGAACTTTTCAATCAAAACTCTCTAATTTAGTATTAACATCGCAACAAGTATAACTTAGATGTAAAATGTTAATGTATATTGTAGGATCCAGGTGAAGTTTTTCACTATCTAATCGATTCAATCGAGAAAGAAAATCCCCAATTATCAAAATCCTTTCTTTCTCCATTCTATGGTAAGATAATTAATCACACATGGTGTTTAAAATGCCATACAGAGACTTCCTCAACCACAATTCCATTTTTAGCTTTAGATTTAGATTGTCCAATAGTATTACCTTCTAAAAACCCAATAAAATTGAAAACATTGATTTTTAATACATATAATACACTTCATAAAGTAACAGATTATAGATGTGAAAAGTATTAAATATATATATAAAATAATTATTAATAGATGTTCAGAAAATAAATTGAAATTTACTTCCACAGTTTATTACTATTTATTAAAATCATCTACGAAACCTTCCTCCTCTTCTTCTTCTAAAAAGCCATATACTACTTCCTTCCTTAATTTTCCTATGTCTTTTCCAGAAAATTCCATTAGCAATAACATCACAACAGTTACACTTCAAACCATTGAAGAGTTTCCTAATAGTTTGTGTTTTATCATTCAAAGGAATAAGTATTTAAATAAAATAAATGGTCCAGTAGATTTTCCATTTACACTAACAGCTAATGATTTAGTATTCTCAGAAGAGAAAAGAGAAGAATATAAAGATATGAATTATAAATTAGTAGCAATTGTTGTGCATTTAGGTTCAAGTTTTTCGTTTGGACATTATGTTACTTATAGATATGAAAAACATAATCAAATGTGGTATTATATAAGTGATCATCATGTTACTCCAATTTCACTATCTCTAGTAAGAACTGCTGAACCATATTTGTTATTTTATGAGAGAATAAAACTATGATGATAAGGTTTATAATTTATTTATTGAGATCTTTTTATTTTCTTTAAAAACAAACAAAATGTATATAGTTAATTCTATTCGAATATTAATATATATATATTTGTATCTATTACTGTGGAATTGCTTGTCTTGCTGCTGATCCATATGCATTTCTATTTCCTGTAGCACCCTATAATCAATATAAAATCTAAAATATACAGAATCCAAAGCCATTCCTGGAAGTAATTGAGCTAACATTGCATCTACTTCAGCATCAGCCTCTCCTGCTTCTGGAACAAGATCTGAGTCATCTATAGCATCCATTATTACATCACTTCTCATTAATTGTTCTTGGAAGTCCCTTAATACTCCAGCAAATTCTCCTTCGTCCATACATACTTTATTAATATTTCTTGCTACATCAGTTGATATTTTTATTCCGTCACTTAATTTTTGAAAAGCTGCTTGTTGTTTCATTTTTAAATCAATATCATCCAGTCTTGCTAAATTAGTTGTAAGTTTATCTTTTGATTTCTGAGCTAATAATAGAGCCTGACATAACATTTTTGCTAATTCAGGATGTCCCTATCCAATATAACTAGATTCATCTATACTGACTTAGCATAATTAACTACTTCTTGTTTTAAACTCGCTTCTTCTTTAGCTATTCCTTTTAATTGTCTTTTCAAAGCATAACGCACATCACGACTTCTATCCCTCCACTCATCCATCTAATGAAGTAATAATCAAAATAATACGATTTCTTCAACTGTAGGAGCTTCTTTTGGCATGCTTACTAAAAAAAAGAAACAAAAAAAACTTGAGTTTGACTTTTACAGTAGATTTTAAAATGAAGTATAGATGTAGAAATTCTTTACTTTCTACCTATTTTCTAATAATAAAGAACATTATGCAATAAAATTAGTGATTAAAGAATGAAATCACAAAATTACTCTTAGATAAACAAATATTCATTCCATAATGTACTATTAGATAATTTAAATTAAACACTTTACTTAAGCTTCATTGCTCTAACTACAGAATAAGAAAAACAGTAATGTAATAATTACATGTAATTTGTGTAATCTCATTTTTTATAATCAGTATGAGTGAGAATTGGAAACAAATACAATTTTCAAAATATAATGTAGAAGTACTACAGACAACACAAGGTGGAATATCAGGAACAGGTATAGTTATTCTTTTTGCTAATTTATAGGATGGAAAGTCTGGAATGTATTTTAAAATTGCATATTATTGTGTAGTCTGCATATCTTGCATTGAGATATATTGAACATTTGATTGAATCAGATGAGAGTTTATTCAAAAGCAAACGTGTATTAGACCTAAGTGCAGGATGTGGACTTCTTGGAATTGCAATAGCTATATTGGGTGGAAATGTTGTTGTAAGTGAAACAGGTGAAAATCAGTTGAAATTACTATATAGAAATGTAGATCATAATTTACCACAAATAAATGAGAATGGTGGGACTATAAAAGTAGTTGATTATGCATGGGGTAATGTATATTTCTTATTTTATACTCATATTAGGATATATCTTGCTTAAATCCTCCATTTGATTATATATTCATGTGTGATCTATTATTTATTGTCGTTAGAGATGGTTTAATGGAATATTTTACATACACACTTGAGAAACTAATACAAAAAAACACAATTAATTACTTGATATATGAAGAAAGAACCATTGATAAGGAAAGAGCGTATATTTCACAATTAGAACAAAAATTTACATTAAAATCGCTTGAAATTAAAGAAGAATGGATGAAAGATGCAAATGGAGTGAGTGATGGTGAATTTGCTGGGTTATCAGATATTTTTAATGAAGATCCACCTCTGGAACTGTATTTAGTTGAACCAAAATAGGTATATAACTTGATATTTTCTATTCCGTTTAACTCATTCTTTTTTTCTTATATAAAATATATAATTGAATAATATAATGAGAATATAATTATTTTTAACAATTTTCATTATCATAATAAGCTTTTTAGAAAAGAAGCAGTTTAAAAAAATTCAAAATTTTAAGTTGTTTTTTCTATTTAAGAGACATAATGGCAACTCATGTCCATAAAAATGATGTCTTTAAAGTTCTTAAGTTAGTAATTGATCTTAGAGTACTTTTTGAATATTTATTCTATAGAATATGGCAATGAAAGGATATAACATCCTTTCAGAATGTCAAAGAGATGCACCAGAAATAATTAGCGAGACTGTATTTATTATGAAATAATTATTTGTAGTTGAAAAGGAAACAACAAGAATTTGAAAATCAGAGTAGAAAGAAATCGAAAATTGGTGTGAATACTGATGATTTCACTCTAGTGTATAATAATAATGTATAATATTAAATAATAGACAAGAAATATTAGAATCATCAGGTGAATTTGAAAATGACTTTAATAGGTTAGAAGAATTAACTTCATATGAATTAAAACAAATGTGTAAAGACTATGGTTTATCACAAAATGGACATAAACTAGATTTAGTCCAAAGAATAGCAGATTATTTACATGATCAAAGAGGATTTAATACAAGAATATCCTCTTTTAATAATAGTAACAGAGAAAGCATAAAACGTGCAGAATATGGTGAATCAGCAGTATTAAAAGAAGATGAAGTTTCTTTACTGAATAAACTAATGGAAGAAGAAGGAAAAGTAAATGATGAAGTATTTGAAGAAAGAATAAATAAAAATGAAATGATGATTGAAGAACATCCACAGAAACATATTCAATCTCCATCTCCAATCAGTAGACCAGTTCATAAAGCAATACCAGTGTTAAAAAATCAAGATTTGCTAATTGAATCACCTATTATTGAAAAACCATTGAAATCAATAAAGCCAAAATTGGATATGGAAGAAATAGAATCAAATATTGAAGAAACAGTTGATGAATGTGAATTGAAAAGAAAAATCAAATTAGAAATGGAGAAAAGAAAAGCAAGTGATAATAAATTTAAAGAAGCAAATACACCAAAGACATATAATAATACAATCTCTAAAACACCTCGAACTCCAAAACCAAATCTAAAAGCAACTATAAAACATGTAGTATATTATATATATATTATATTATTTCTTATAAATAGAATCCAATAATATCAAAATTGAAAAATTCAGTTGTTACAGCAAAACCTTCTCCAATTAATTCTTCACAAAAACAACAACAATCTAATACATCCAATGTAACCAACAATAATAGTATAACAAAACCAGCTCAACTAATTCATCCTATTTCTACCCCAATTCTTAATCATAAATGTTCCAAAGTATTTGTAAATAACAATATTCAACTACTACTGCAAGAGAATAAAAAGAAAGAAAATGCTAATAACAAAAAGACAAATAATGATGAAAATAGTCATAACCACAGTCACAATAGCAATAATAATGAGAATAAAGAAAATAAAGAAGATAATAGCGTAAAAAAGAATACAACTGATAGTACAGATAAAAAGAAATGTAATAACAATAAAGATAATAAATCAAATCAAGATGATTGGACATCTGGTGAACAACTTCAAAAACAGTTGAAATATCAATATGATCATTATTTAGATTTGGAATGTATATTCGGAACAGTAAAGATGTGTAAATTAGATAGTATATATTATATTATATTATTATCAATAGCTATATTCCCAAATTGTCAAGAAACAGTAAGAGGAAGTTCAGGAGATTGGAGGAATGATGGATTAACAAAAGAAGAAAGAGAAGAATATAAAAGAGAAATAGAATTAGAAAGATTATTATAAGTGTTTTTATGTATAAAAATGTTTGTGAAATTAAAATAAATAATAAATCAATTAAATAATTAATATTACATTAAAGTAATTGACATGTTTTAGACTTAGGTGGTGGAGGTTCTTCTTCCTCTTCTTCTTCAACAACAGCTTTCTTCTTTACTTCTTTTTTCTTTTCTTCTTTTGTTTCAATTGGTTCTACTTCAGTATTTTCATCAATCTCTGGTTTATTATTTTCATTATTATTATCAACATTAACAACTGGAAGTAGTGGTTTCTTCTTCACTTCTTCATCATCATCATCATATTTGAAATCATCAGCAACAGTAACATGTTTTGTATCATTTTTATTATTATTATCATCATCATTCACTTCACTTTTGGGTATTGATATTTTCTTCTTTATATCTCTATTCTCATTCAAATTCTTTTTCTTCGTTGGTTCATCTATAAAATCTTCAGCAATATCCATAAAACTCTTTATATCGTCAGTTCGTTTTGGCTTTCCGCCCATTTCATTTTCATCACTAATATCTGGTTCATTTTGTATTGGATATTTTATATTGAACAATCTATCATATGATATATTTGGATCTTTCTCTTCAATTGGCAATGGCTTGGGAGGAATCCATTTCAATGGTGATGGAGGTCTTAATATAACTATTCCTCTAACATTATCATTCACATTATTATCTTCACAAAAAATGTGTGTTAATGGCGGTGGTGTATTTATCCTTTTAGTTAAAAAGTCATTTGATTGAGTTACTGGTCGAGATAATGTAACTGGTGATGTTACTCTTTTACCATATCTTTCTAATAATTCCTTTGCTAATGAAATGGCTTGATCTTTTATCACTAATTGGTAGTTCTTTTGTAAATCTGAATAATCTAGAAATTCTAATGCACTTGGCTATATAAATTAATAAATAATCATTATAATATTATATACTCCATATTTATATAACAAATATCCTAAACAATCAATAGCATAATCTCTCACTTGTTTAGTTTTGTGACATAATGAATAATAAACAAATGATTTTATCTCTTCAATAGTTGATGGTTTGAAATTTTCTGTGTAAAATATTATTTGTGTTATAATCTAATGATATTTATTGTATACATATATATAATAAATACTTCAATTCTTCCAAGCATTTCTCTATTAAACACATTTGATGAATTTGGCTCACTTTCCATCACATTAGTCATTTGTTTAATAACATACTCTGATGAAATTGTTTCTAATTGAGCTAAATATATTATTGTATTTATTGTAGATTGAACAATATCTTCATTTTTATCTCTCAATCTCTTTGTTAATAACGAGAATGTGAAATTCAAACCTTTTATGAATGAACCACGAGGTAATCTTGTCACATTTATTCTTTTTATTTGATTTGAGTAAAGATCAGTAATGAAATTCATTGTTTCATCATATACCAACTTTATATCATCTTTTAATAAATGTTCCATTGCATAATAGATGGATTGATAAATATAATATGGTTCAAATTGTCTTGGTATTACTTTAATATAATGATGAATTATCTATTTCAATAATATACTATAATATTTATACATAAACTGCAGCTCTTCTTAATCTGAATTGTTTTGAATATATTGATAATAATGTCAATCTATTATGATAATTCAATAAGAAAATATATACTCTCCAAATACTGGTGCTAATGAATTCAACTCATAAATCGGTCCTTTGTGCATTTTCTCAGGCATTTCAATATCTCTTTGACTATCAATATATTTCTTCATTATTTTATCTAACGGATGCTTCAAATCAATTGGTACTGTCAAATATTCATCATCTTCTTTCTTTTCAATTACTATCGGAGAATGTACTAGTGGTGAATTATGTGGAGGTGATTCTACTGGAGGTGTTTCTATTGGTGATGGTAATACTAATTGTTGTACAGCTGTAGGTGGTGGACTTGGTTCAACTGGTCTTTCAGGAATATACTCTGGCGGTGTTGCTGGATGTGGTGGTACAGGATTACTTGGTCTTTTAGGAATAGATCTTGCAGAATCGATTATTTTGAATGACATATTAGGTGTTGGAATTGCATTGAGTATTTTATCAGCATCATTTGGAGTTCCTGATTTTGAACCAAATGGAGTTGGATAGGGATTGTATATTTCTGATATTATTACTGGTGTATATGGAGGAGTATAGACAACTGTTGATTTGGTTGTTGCAATACTTATTGTTGTGGTTTTTGATGATGCTGTTGATGGTGGTTTTACACTTTCTGGTTTCTTCCATACAACATCATCAGGTAATTTACAGTATAGATGTAATTCAGGTCTAGCTTTCTAATTATAATAAATAAAATTATATATAGAGAGAAAATAATACTTTTGCAATATCATCTCTTCTTTGCTTTGCTTTCTTCAACTCTTGTCTAATAAGTTCATTCTTTGGATTCATTTTTAATGATTTCTATATACAGTAATTAACCAATATTTATACATTTAATTTAGAGATACAACTTCCTTCTAAAATTAGTTCATTTGCTGTGGATATATAATCCATTATAGTTGAAGATGCTTGAGGAGATTTTGATGTTTTTTCTGCAATAATTGAATTCTCAATCTGTAACAACATTGCTCCAGTTTTACTATCAATCTATTTTCAGTAAAAATATTATATTAATAATAAATACAACTGTTTTCTTACTATTTCCTCTATTGTAACTATCAATTTCATATGGCTAATTCAAATAAATAAATAAATAATATTTCAATATATATATACTAATATTTTATCATTTGGAATAACAATTCCATTGAAATTCATTGATTGTATTGATACTTTCTGTTTTATATTTGCTGGAGATGGATAATGCTCATGTATTAGGAATTGTATGTATTGACAACAGTTAAAGTTAAAATTGACTTTGAAAACTTTGTGATATGAATCTGGATTGTTTATCTCTTCATTAATAATTAGTTTGTCAAATAAAGTATATTCTTTTCTGTTTTTAAATTATACAATAAATAAATACATAAAAGGAGGATCTTTTGTGTATATTTCTATTACTCTAGGTAAATAGGGTCTAATAATATAAAATCAATATAGCCATACCCAATTAAAAGGAACTTGCATATTTTCTATTTCTGCTCTGTAGTGTAGCAGTATTTCCAATTTAACAGGTAGGTCAGGATATCTAATTTGATAATCTATATATTATACGATGATGATGACCAACAAGCATTCCGATCATTCAAAACACCTGTTTCAGAATTTAAATTACCTGACTTTGATAAACTATCCTCACTAGAACATGAAACAATTTTGTAAGGTATGGGAACAACACCTTCTCTTTGATTCAGCATTAAATCATAAGAAGTTTAAAAAAACTGATTAAAAAAGCTTGAAAATTGTCAAACTGGTTTGTCATTTTCATTTTGATTTTAAAAAATCGATTAGTTGTTAGAAGCTTAAACTAGATATTTATTTATAATATAACATGAGTGAGGATATTTCTATTGACACACTTGATAATTGGATCGGTGACTTGAAAGACTTCAAAATTATCTCTGAGCTTGAAGTAAAGAAATTATGCAACAAGGTATTTTTTATTGTTGTATTTTTTATATGCTAGGCAAGAGAGATTTTAATGGAAGAGTCTAATGTACAACCAGTTCCTTGTCCAGTCACAATCTGTGGTGATGTGCATGGTCAATTCCATGATTTAATTGAATTATTTAAGATTGGTGGTAATTCTCCAGATACAAACTATCTATTTATGGGTGATTATGTTGATCGTGGTTATTATTCAGTAGAATGTGTTACATTGTTAATAACTTTGAAAGTTAGATATAAGGATAGAATATTTTTAACTCGTGGTAATCATGAATCAAGACAAATCACACAAGTTTATGGTTTTTACGATGAATGTTTAAGAAAATATGGAAATGCCAATGTGTGGAAATATTATACTGATTTATTCGATTATTTACCTCTTACTGCTATAGTAGAAGGCCAAATATTCTGTTTACATGGTGGATTATCTCCATCAATTAAATCATTAGATAATATTAGAGCTATAGATAGAGTGCAAGAAGTACCCCATGAAGGTGCAATGTGTGATTTATTATGGTCTGATCCAGATGATAGAAACGGTTGGGGTATTAGTCCAAGAGGTGCAGGTTATACATTTGGTAAAGATATTTCAGAGACATTTAATCACACTAATAATCTATCACTTGTCGCTAGAGCACATCAATTAGTAATGGAAGGTTATAATTGGGCGCATAATCAGAATGTTGTTACTATATTCTCAGCACCTAATTACTGTTATCGTTGTGGTAATCAAGCTGCAATTTGTGAGGTTGATGAGAAGATGAAATATACATTTTTGCAGTTTGATCCTGCACCACGTAGAGGTGAGCCTCATGTAACTAGGAGAACTCCTGATTACTTCTTGTAATATCATAATAGTAAAAATATAATAATTGTCATTAATTATTCTAAAAATCAAATTATTTCTTTATATATATTCGTTTGTGTTGTTTTATAAACCCTAAATAAACAATAAAAAAACCATTATTCCAGAGATCGTTTATAATTGACTAAAAATCTTACACTTTTATAAACATTAATAATAATAATAATATATCAATTTATAAAAAATCTCTGAATTGAATAAGAATCTTTAATTAAGTGGTTTGTTAATCCAAGCAGTAGGAGTCACTGGCACAGTAGCAGTAGCAGTAGTAGCAGTTGTATTTGTAGTAGTATTACTAACATTATTGTTATTACCATTATTATCTGGATTAGTAGGTGGAGGTAATGGAGGCCAATCGTTAATAGTATCAGATATAACGTTTTGAGTTGTATATTTTCTATTATTATAACCCATTTGATTATTATTATTATAATTATTATTGTAATGTCTATGATTTCTGTTATTTCCGTTAGAATTATTATTATTTTGGAAATTGGAATATGTTAATCGATTATTATTATTATTATATTGTCTTGGATGATAATTACTTCTATATTCAGAATTATTTTGATTATTACCAGTAGTTGTTCTATTACTTCCTGTAGATATATTATTATTATTATTATTATTTGTTGTTGTTGTTCCACTAGTTGTAGTATTAGTTATTGAATCGTTATTATCTAAAGTACCAGTATTAGTTGTCAATGGATTTGCTGCTGCTGTTGTTGTTGTTGATGATGATGCATCCAGTTCATTTACATTATTTTGATGATTTTTATTACTATAATATTATATATATATTAATACACTTTTCTTAATTGTTCACTACCATGTGCAAATTGACACATATCTCCATATCTACAATAACCAGTATTATTAAAATTTTTACATAATTCCGTCTTATACAATGCTGATTTAGCTACTTTAGGTAAATTATTACTTCTATTGTAACTTGCTTGTGAAGATGTCCTTCTTGTTGAATAAGGAAAGTAATGCATTGAATATGAATAAGGTGGAGGAAAGTAATAGTAATTCATATCTAATAATGACACATTAGAATGTCCGTCATTTCCAGTAGCATTTGATGCTTCTCCTCCTCCTGCATTCATTGAAGATATTTGTTGAGTTAGTAAATCAACTTCAGAATAATCAGTGGCCGGAAGATGTAATTCCTATATTTTATATTAATTAGATAATTAATAAATACATCAGAAATGTTAGTATAGTTGTTTTGCCACATTTGGTTTGGAGATGTGTTATTACTATCAAATTCATAGAATACAAATATATACGATGAAGAGTTCATAGATTGAGCAATATGATTTGAAGAGTTCAAATTCATAGAGTCAGTTGAATCCATTTATCAAAATCTACAATGCTATTACCTATAAGTCTACTAATATAAGATAATGATATAGAATTTAAAATAAATACAATTAAATAATTTAATACTCACTCTTAAAACCTCTTAATTTTGAGTTAATGAAAAATTAATTTGACTGTCAAGCCTTTTCTTCAAACAAAACTAATTTTCTCAACAAATATCAATTTCTGATTGAATAAATCATGTTTAGAAAATTATAAACTACACAAATAAACACATAACAAATAAATATAAGATTAAATTCATTTATATAGATTTTACTCTTCTTTTTAATAATCACAGTTTGTTTCATGATTATCTACATTTATTTATTCCAATCATTCCAATAATATTCTTTTTCATATACTACATTATCATGTAATGCATTTTCAGTTCTATTCCCTAAATGTTCAACTTCTATAAACATAAATACTATATAATATAAGAATGTATATAGTAATGTGTAAAAACATATTATAATTGGTCAGTAAATTCTATTTTTCATTTTTGATCAATGAAAGTAAGTAAAAATATAAATCATCCCAATTTATCGATTTATAATCATTGCAATATATATAATATATACGTTCTTATAAAATTATCACTCACATTTAATAGAAAAGAGAAATGTAATTATTCATTTCTATTTTGCTCAAGTTTATGGCTTGAACATTCCTCAATTTTTTTCATTTTTCATACATAACTGATACTGCCACTTCACATATCCCCAATTGTGATCAGATAATCAAAGGGGAAAGGAAAAAATATATAAATTTATGTAGAATTATTTAATTTAGATTTAACTTTAACAAATAATCTAATCATGTTTTAGCATCTACATGTCTACTTCCACATTAATTCATATTAGTATTCATTACAAGCATCTTCTAAACACTCTAAATTAAATGTGATTGTTTTGTCTTTGTTATTATTTTCATCTAAAAGAATTACTTTGCAAAAAGTATTGAACTTTCTTAAATCAATATCTAAATCAGTGAAGTATGTTTTTTTTCTGTTTCAAAATATATAGCCGTTTAGTTAATAATTTCAATTCTTTTTATTTACGTAACTAGTTTATATATAATAATTTGGAATGAAAAATAATAGAATGCAGGAAGAATTGAAATATAATTTTACAATGCAAAGGTTTGTACTAGCATCTAAACAAAATAATAATGAAAAGCAAGAATTGAAAGATGTACCATTGCCTAAGTCTGTAGCTTTGATAGATAAATCTACATCAACCAATGGTTTAGAGATGTTGTGTAGAAATGAAGGAATTTATGAAAGAAGCCTTAATTATACTATTGATGATGAAAAAGAGTTAGAACAAGCAAGACATTTAGATGAAATATCCAAAAGATTAGAAGATAAATACAAACTCAAATCAAAAGCTAAAAAAGAACTGGATGAAGAAGAATTAAAGAATAATCGAAAGATAGTAATAGAGAATTGGAATAATCACACATTAAACAAACATAAAACATCTGCAAAGTGTAATGATGAATGTTTTAATCCAATAATAGATAAAGATGGAAAACTGTATTGTGTTTTATGTAATTTTCAAATCAACAATTGGGAAAGTCACAAAACTTCTACAATTCATTTATTCAATAATAATAAAATCGAAATAAAAAGTAATCCACTATTTTTAGATATGAATAACAAAGGATATGAATTATTAAATAAAATGGGATGGAATATTGATAAAGGACTTGGAAAGAATGAAAATGGTATAATTGATCCAGTATATACAGTATTAAAGAATAATAAAAGTGGAATAGGATATGAAAAGAAAGAAAAAAGAATAACTCATTTTCCTAGTCATAATGAATATGAAAAGAAAATAAGTAAAGATGGTTTATCTGATGGTTTGAGAAGTATGATTGAATATGAAGAAAATCGATTAAAAAGAAAATTATGTGTATTTTCAAAGAAAGAACGAAAAAGAAGAAGAGAAAAGGAAGCAAAAGAGAAAGAGAAAGAAAGAAACAGAATAAAATTTGAATTAATAGAAGATTTCAAGTAAAATTAGATAAGTATATTAATATTTATGTGAATAAGTACACTCTTTATTCTTTTCTTTCATTCATTATATATATATATATATATATATCCATTATAAATGAGAATTTAAGTATGATGGAGTGAGGTTGTAATGGAATTGATTATAATAAAGTAAATCATATTAATAATAATCCATTTTTGTGTTTTAAGATATTCAAAATCAGGAGTTTATGCAATAGACTATACAAAGAATCTTCTTACAAAAGCAGGCTGTAAAAACATTCTTGATGTTTTTGTTGATATGAACTATATGGAAGGATGTGAAGAAGCAAGAGATTTAGTGATTCAAATGGAATTTACAATTGATGTATTAAAAACAGATTATTTAGAAGCTTTAAAAGCTGAAGGATCTAAAAATGCATATTATGTTGATGATTTTGGTTTTGTTTTGAGTATATGGATTTAAGATATATTATATGTCAAAATATTTTCCATGTAATAAGGTAAATTAATAAAGAAATAAATGCATGTATATGCCTTATAAATAATATGTCATAAACATGATGAAATAAAAAAACTGTATTAGGTTGTATATTTTTGTATTTTCATTTTACGCGTCATCAATTGATAAAAAGATTCTGTAATGCCAACTCTTGCATTTGTTATTATTTGTATATTTGTTCGTATTATTAATGTAGGCTTGTGTTTAACTCACTCAAATGCACAAGATTCCTTCAGTTATGGAAATTCAAAACCAGATTATGTTGTAGGTAAAGAAATCACTCCAAACCAACCAAATATGACTCTAGAAGGTGGGACATTCTCAATTTCCCCTTTATTGAGTAAAGGTCTCTCTTTAGATCAAACAAGTGGAGTGATTAGTGGTACTCCTCAAGAGCAATATCAAGCAAATTATACCGTTACCTTAAAGTCATCTGATGGTTTGATGATGACAGCTTCTATCGAAATGAAAAGTATATTTTGTGAATTTATTGTGTAGTTTGGGATATTCCAACCACGTTAACTTGTGGTTTAGTTAAGTTATCTATCGCAACAAATCAATCAGATTCATTCCCCTGTAAAAGTGATAAAAAAGTGAAAAGTTGGTCAATTAGTTTTAATCCAGCTGGTTCATATCCAATTTCAATATCAACTGATGGAATATTGAAACTGAATAAATTACCACCTCCAGAAGATCCAATAACGTATATATTTAATGTTATATAACAATAATAGAGTAACAATAAATGCTGAAAATCCAGCTGGTAAAAGCACAACTTCAACTTCAATTATAATCTCAAAATCATCTCAAGAAATAAAATCAGGTTTAAATGTGAGAGTAGATGATGTGAATGACTTTTATTGTGGTCATGATTATGGAATTGGAACAATTTATTACAGTAAAACAACAATATTAGACAATTTAGATGGATTAGATGGAGATGATGCTTATTCTGTTTGGGATGAAAAATTGGATGGATTTTTAACAACTAATAATGTAAAATATTGGAATTATACAATAGAAGGATCAATTTATGCTCCAGAATATGGTAGTTACATATTTCATAAGAATTCAGATTTTACAAATTACAAGATTTATATTGACGATAAAAAAGTAATTACAGAAGATGGTATTGAAGAAGAAGAATATTGGTCTTCTTATTATACTTATTGTAGCGTTTGGTCAAAATCAAGTTCTACAGATAGTGTGGACTTAATATCTGGTTATCATTCAATCAAGATAGTTGGTCATTATGCATATAAACAAGAAGAATGTTATGAAAACTGGGATGATTATTATTGTTATGATATGACAAGCACAGCTGCTTATAAATTTTTGTTAAAATGGAAAATACCAGGTGAAACAGAAGAACAATCTATTCAATATTATCAATCATTAGCTAAATATGATGTTATTTCTTATTTGACATTTGATAGTCAATATTATACAATGCCAATCAATTCATATTTTGAAATTCCATTCAAAATAGAAAGAGGATTAGCAAGTGAATGTATAACAGGAAATAATGAAATAACAGCTGATATAACAAAGAATATATTGAAAGGACAAGTTAATCGTGTTGGTCTTCTTCGATTAACAGTAAAATGTTCAACTGAAACATCCACAACCAATATGGTATTTTTATTTGTTGATGTAGTTGATAAATATGTAAAAGGAATAGTTGTTTATTATCTTAAATCTGATGATTTTGATACAAGTTGTTCAATTCCTTATACTCCTTCAAGTGAAGGTGTTAAAACTGAAATACTTCGATTAGAAGATGAGATAAATGAAGAATATAATCCAATCCAATCAATCTGGGATGGTTTAACTCCCAATTTTGCCAGTGAATTTGGAGTAAATTGGGAAGGATATTTAAAGATAGAAACATCTGGAAATTATACATTCAATTTAACCTCAGTTCAAGGATCTTGGTTATTTATTGATTATGTCGAAGTAATAAATCACAAAGGAATTCATGATTGGAGTTGCAAAACAGGAACAAAATACTTAAGTGAAGGATATCACTTCATAAGAGTGAATTATATGAAGAATGTAGGAGGAAGTGGAATAAAACTGTTATATAAGAATGAGATAGAAAATGAATATAAATATTTGACAGGTAATTTATATTTTGTTCCAAGAGGTGATTTTGAATATCGAGTTAGTTATGCAGTTTATATAGTGAATAATCGAATATCTGACAATATTCCATTTATCGAAGGAAACAAAGAAATAAATGAATGTATATCTGAACCTAGTTTACCTCCTGGTTTAGAATTATCTGGTTGTACAATTCGTGGAAGACCAACAACAGTTCAAGATATATCATCCTATGTGATAAGTGGTAAATTAGAAGATGGCTCAACAGTAAATGCCACAATATCTATAAAAGTGATAGGAGATACTAAACCTCAAGGATTACATATAAAAGATTTAGATAATGAAGGAACATCAATAACTGAATTGAATTTGTTTATTGGAAATGAAAGTCATTTATTGATAAGTGTTGATAGTGGTTCTGTGATTTATTATGAATTACCAGTTGTTCCTGGTGGCTTTACATATGATAAATATACAGGAAGAATAACAGCTGTTGCAACTGAATATTTAACAAATTATACATTGGAAATTCGAGCTTATTATTCCAATACTGAATTTGTAAGTACCAAAATTGTGACAAATGCGATAAGTGGATGTTCAGGTGAATATAAACCTCATTTTGTAGAAGTAGTTGATACAATAAATCCAAGAACTGGATATATTGATACTGACATTGAAAATGCAAATGGAAAAATAATAGTTGAATATACAATTCCAGCAGGACCACTTCCTTTATATTTTCCTGTTATATGTTTAATTCCTGGAGATTATAAATTTTATGCTAATGACTTTCAAAAAGGAGATGGAAGTTTTTACTTTGATTTTTATACTGATGGAAAATTAGCTGATAGAGCAGAATTACAACGTTATAAATCAAAAACATTTAATATAAATACTGTTCCAAAAAAACCAATTATAGACTATCCTAAAAGTACAAAAGTTGAGTTTTATTTAAATGATGAAGTGAAAATAATACCACAGATAAAATTGTTAGATTATTGTGAAATATCTCCAGAATTACCTTCATTTTTACATTTTAATACAACAAATTGTGCAATAACAGGTAAAGTGACAGAAGAATCACCAAAACAACTATATAAGATAAAAGGATCAAATATGAATGGAGGAACACCAAAATATTTCAATTTAACATTTTATGGTGAAACAATGAATCAGTTATGTTTTAAGCAAAGCAAATCAATGATAAGTATTCATGTGAATGGAAGTATAAGTACAAGTCCAGATGAATGGGGATTTAGTCTTTATAAAACATCTGAAATGGATAATGAAAATAAAACTGCAATAGTTGAACTGAAAGGATCAGATGAAGGATGGGATGAAGGTTATATTTATAAATATGATTATTGTTTATCAAAAGATGAATATACAGCTGTTTATAGATCAAGTTCTTCATCTTATGGAAATGGTTTTATTGATGTATTAGTAGATGATATTCCTGTTGATAGAACAGTATTAGCTTCTTCTGTAGCAAAACTAGAAAAGAGTTTTCATTCCACATCAGATTATGATTATATTACAGAATGGGAAAATTCAATCCAATATGAAGATGGTTGGGATAATCCAAATGCTGAACATTCAACATGGTCAAAATCGAAATTATCAGAAATAAACAAAGTATCTGGAAATGTGATTTATATAAGAAAAATAGACAGATTTAGTGATATAGATAAATATAATGCCTTTGCTTTAAAAGTGAGTTATATAAGTGGAATAATAATAAAAGTGAATGGAAGAGAAATATTCCGAAATAATTTACCAAATGGTGAGATATCTCCTTCAACAATGGCAAATAATCGATATGATTTTATAACAGATGAAGTATTTATTTTACCAATTGTATGGTTAGAAGAGAATGTAGTTGAAATCTCAATGGAATTACACAAATTCAATGGAGAAACCAATTTCCCTGAAATAAGTTCATCTTTATTAAGAATAACAGGAAGTAAAGAAGATTGTTTAATTCTGAATAAATATGCTAAAAGAGTAACTGAAACAAATACAGTATCTAATTATTATCATGCTGCTTATGGTTTTGATGAAAATCCTAATTCAGAATGGTTTACAGATACTATTCCTAGTTGGGCCATAATGAGATATAAAGATCATTATCATACATATTTCAATCAGTTTAGTATTAATGCTTATTCTGTAAGAGGTGGTCCAAAAGATTTTTCAGTAGAAGGATATTATAATTCACAATGGAATACTATAGGCTCTTTTGTTGATATAACATATCCAACAAATTTAAAGAAAGTCTTTACTAATTATACTACAACTGTTATGTATTCAGCAATTAGATTTAATATAACAAAAGTAGGAGAAATTGGTGCTTACCTTGATGTTTACGATATAAACTTCCATTTATGTCCAATAAGATATTGTAAAGCAGTTGAAGATATACCAGAAACTGCAACTGGGACAGAAATAACAATTGGTTGTAAAAGGTCAGAATTATCAGGAAATCGAACATTATACTGTAATAATGATAAATCTTGGAGCGAAATAGAAAATAGTTGTGATGAAAGTCCATCTTTAATTAGTAAAGAAACATCTTATACATTCAAAGCAGGTGATTTTTATGAGAAAGTGAGATTATTCACAGTTTCAGGAAAAGATATATTCTATTCAATGGTTACTGAAATAAGTGGCTTAAGAATAGATAATTCAACTGGTTTAATATCTGGTCAACCATATATTGAAGAATCATCAAAACTAGTTTATTTCAAAGCTACTAATCCATATTCAGGTGGTGATGGTTTAACAATTGAAATATCCATAACTGTTTTACCCACAAAGAATCCAATAATGATTTGGAGTAATGAATCAGTGATATTAGATGCTGGTAAAGAATATAAAGAATTGAAATTATTTTATGTGATAGGTGAAAATGTTGAATATAAAGTAGATGAATTGCCAAATGGATTGAGTTTAGACCAAAAGAGTGGATTAATATCTGGAATGGTGATTGAAGAAAGTTCCATGAGAAGTAAATTCACAGCTTCAAATAATTTAGATTATGTTGATATAACAATTGAAATGAATGTAACATTACCAATGAAACCTAATAATATAAAATATGAGAAAGAAGTGAAAATGATATTTGGGATGATTTATGATGATATTCAACCATATCAATGTGTTGCAAAGACTATATTATATTCAATTGATCCAGCATTACCTGAAGGATTAAAATTTGATGAAAATAGTGGAATGATAAGTGGAAAAGTAAATACTGAACCACCAAGTAGTAAATCATATACATTCAAATGTTACAATGAAAATGGCGAAATATCTAATCCAATCACAATAAATGTCGAAGAATCTGTAGAACCAGTAATAATTACACATAATGACAGTATAATAATCGAAGGTGGAAAAGAATATGATGGATTAGAATTAGGTAGAGTAACAGGAAAGAATTTAGTTTATTCAATAATACCTAATCTTCCATCGTCGACATTGAAATTTGATTCATCTAGTGGAAGAATAAGTGGATATATATCTAATAGTTTTAATTCAGTAAATACCACAATTTTAATCAGTGGAAGTGGAAAACAAGTTTCATTTACATTCATGTTAATTTCATCAATTCCTAATAATCCTGTTATTATTCCATCAACAAAAGTATCTAATATAAAATTCAAATTTGGTGAAGCACTAAAATCAGTATATTTGTTTATTGCAGTTGGAACAAATCTTGAAATCTCAGTAAATCCTAAATTACCTAAAGGCTTATCATTAGATTCTAAATCTGGAGAAATATATGGATTACCATCAGAATATGTAGAAAAGACAAAATATACTTTCACTATAAGAAATCCTCCATCTGTAGAGATTGAGACTGTGGAAGTAGAGATCGAATTTGAAGCAATATATTGTGAATCTGATTCTGGATTTCCAAGAACCCCAGCTGAGAAAGGAGGAAAAGAAGTAATGATAAAATGTGGAGGAGCAAAAAGTGGAATGAAGAGAAGAAAATGTTTATTAACTGATGATAATAAAGGTGTATGGAGTGTAGTTGATGAAAGTGAATGTGAAACAAGTAGTGGAGCCATAGCTGGAATAGCTGTTGGATCTGTAGCAGGTGGATTAATTATTATAGTGATAGTAGTATTCTGTTTATTAAGAACTGGAATATTTAGAAAAAGAGCAAGATCTCAATCTTCATTAAAAAGATTATCAATATCAGAGAAACAAGTTGAAGGAGCAGTGAGAATATAACTTGATATTACTTATTATTATTAAAGAACTTATTATCATGAAATATTTTTTTATTCAAAATATAATTTCAATGAAACTTTTCAATAACCAGAATTTAAAAAATGTTATAGCTTTGTATTAATTGCTATAACACTGTTAATATAGTGTTGAAAGTATATAAAATCATGTGTAACATCAATATATCAAGTTAATGTGATGTATAATCGAAATCGGTTTTTCAAAACCTTACTAAGGAATTTGTAGATAGTATGAGTATATCATTCAAAAATCACATAAAAAAGCAAGAACCAATGAAATTAAGATTTAAACTATATCCCTTTCTTCGCTAATTTTCAATGTCAAGTTCTGAAGAAGTAATAGCAAAAATAGAATTATCAGTTTTGGATTTTTTACAGCAACTTGTAGAAAAGAACATCCCTTACTTTGAAGTTCCAATAAGAAGAAGTGCAAATATTGTGTATGATGATGAATTAGGGTTGATCAGATTAGGTGCAATGAAGAAGAATGTGTCGATGGGTAGAGGAAATGGGATAAGTTACACCAAAATGTGGTATAATTACATATCATACTATAATTCTGTTAGGAAGATATTAGAAACGTCGTATATATTCGTGCATGAGAATAAGACAGCTACTCAAAGAGAAATATATTATATTTATCCAACAGTATAAATCCAATTATCATATTATTTTTTAATAGTATTTTGAAAATCAAATAAGTTGTAATGAAACAATCCAAGATTGTGTATGTTTATTAAACGCACCACGTTGTTCATTAGGTATAATGAGTAGTCCACGAGGTTATATATCAGGTAAAATTGATATATATACTAAATCAGGAAGAGTTATATACTGTGACCAAAATCCTCCATTATCACTAACATGGGAATTATTTCAACAAACAACAACAATCAAAACAACAGCTATGTTTATATTAGTAATAGAAAAAGATGGTATATTTAAAAGACTCAATGAAGATAGAATATATGATAATTTACCTTGTATCATAATCACTGGAAGAGGATTTCCTGATATATCTACTCGAGTTTATTTACATTTACTCCATACAATGTTTCCTACATTACCTATCTATGGTATATGTGATTGGAATCCCTTTGGCTTGGCATTATTACTGACTTATCGATGTGGCAGTGTCCATATGGGTTATGAAGCCTTTAAATATGTTGTGCCAGTTAGATGGTTAGGTTTACATTATGATGATATTGTTAAGATTAGAATACCAAAATCTGCTAGAAAAGAGTTTACTAAAGAAGATAGGTCAAAAGTGAAAACTTTGTTTGAACATCAGTTTATTAAGTCTAATCCTAGTTTTTATAATGAATTAGTGAAAATGAGTGAGAATGAGTTTAAAGTTGAATTAGAGGCTGTTCACTGTAGAGGACTGAGTTTTATGTCTGATAAATATATTAAAGAGAAAATTATTAATCGTGACTATTATGAGTGATAGAAAATTGAGAATTAATGAGATTTTTATTATTGTTTGTTTTTTATGTTATGGATAAATTGTAAAACATCTTGAAATTACCACTTTTTTATCATACATATAACATTAATTAATCACTCTCAGCAAACAATTCAATTACTTTTTACTTAATATTTCTAATTAGTAAAATGTAAAAAATACATATATAATATCACTTCCATCTTTTTATCAAATTCTTATGATATATAAAGTTTTCATTCCATCATAAAATTGATTTTTGTGTTTTGGGGTATCTAAAGTTTTCGCACCATTATTTTGATATAAAGCTAACTGTAATAAATTAGTGAACATATCCCTGTTAAATGCATTATGCACTGATCAAATCAGTTAATAAACAAATTTAATATAACAAACATTAAGATTGGTGAAAAGTGCACTAACTTTATCTCAGTGAAAATTCAGTATTAATTGTTGTAATAGATAACATTAGAATTTGTATATATTATCCTATAATAAATAGGTTATTTTGTGTGAAACAACTTCATTCTAATACTACATACATATATGTTTGATTAATCACTCCTTGTATATCAATTAGCATGACATTCATTATATGTGTAAATATAATAAATAATAAATATTTTACAATCTTGTTGATACAATCTTTTAACAACATGTTCCATCCACTAGACAGCTGTTTATCTATTGCAACCTTATTTAAGAGTTAATTAAAATATTTATTTAATCCTTAGATAAAGATGTTGATTTTATAAGATGGTTATTGACATTTAACGAAAATTTTCGTTGTCATTGTTTTTCTTAATATGAATTAACAAACGAGTATGATATATTATAAACAGAGTTGATAAAATGATTATCCAAAAAAGGATATATTTGTTGATATAAGAGGATTGTAGTAGATTATGTGATACAACTAACAGCAGAGTTGATATACCACTTCTAAAATATTATTCCATACAAATGGAAATTTAAAGCTTGAAACAATGGTCATTGAAAGGTGAATGAGAAACATATCTACAAATATCAAGCAATAGAGATACCTTAGAGGATAAAATAGTTCATTTCGTATAGTCATTATAAAGAATCAGCTAATCTTGATTTATAATAGGGTTGTTCATAGTCTAAAGTGAAATTTAGCATTAATCCAATATACTATTAATTATCTGATGTTTTAGTAGTTTTATATCGATTATCAATGAATAATCAGTGTATATTTCTATCATTCTCTATATGAATATTGCTTATCTTTTAATCCACAAATAGTCTAATGTTCCTTGAAAGAATTCAAATAGTCAAATTCTAGTATCATGTCCTTACCTCCAATAAGCATATAAATCCATGTATTAATTATATAAGAGTAAGAAGGTGTTAAAGTGTAATAGAATACTAGATAAATACACATGTAATGGACTATATCAAAAACTGAATAGAAATAAAGTTTAAAAACAATGATTTATATGCGATGAAAATCATCAAATCAATTAAACCCGTTTCAAGTTTAGTAACGACAGTTTTCAAACCTCAAATCAGTTTACCTGACGTTTACTAGTGTTGCACAGATGTAACATCTATATTTTGTTTTGTTTTATTTGTTATATATTAGGTTTTGTTGAGAAGTATAATCTAATTTTACAGTAGTGCACAACAAAAAAGAAATCACTTAAAAATCGTATAAATCAACGATTTTAGGAAATAACAATACCAGTGTATGTAATTAAAAGAATAATATCATATAAATGACATTTTTGTTTAAATTTATTTGTATGATAAGTATCTGCTTGTCAAAACTACATGAAACAATTGTCTTCTTCTTAAGCTACCTGCATTTTTCAGAAAAGAATTAAAATACACTCAATACACGTCATTTTTGTGTATTATTATTAAAAACCAAAATGAAACTTACTTCATATTTTTTGTTTTAAATGCAGTAATGTCAAGAAAAAATATCAATGAATTTACATACGATGAAGAGAAGTATTTAAACCAATTGGTAGAAATTGAATTTGATACACCTCCAGTTAACTGGAAGAATATCGCCTCAGAACTCAACTCTAGATTTAACGGTAACAAAACGGCTAAAGAGTGTCAAGCATATTATAGAAACAGGCTTCAGCCAGGCCATCTGAAGACCAAACTCACTCCAGAAGATGAAGTGTTCTATTATGGGCGCTCATGAGGAAAGATCAGAAGGTAAGATTAGATGGACTGAAATAGCTAAATTTTTTCCTAGCAGGTATTTTTTTAGAAGTGTAAATCGAATAGACAACCCCGTTTTCTTCAAAACTGGTATAAAGACCATCTTAAAAAAGTATTTTTTATATATATGCTATATATAGAATCCGCTTGTCAATCCTCACAGGTAATTAAATATCTATATAATGAAATAGAATTCCTACAATTTTTGATGGTTTATCTCCCTCAGAAATTAGAAATATAACCGAATCAACTGTATATGGTGTTATTGCTAACATTCTATAGAAAAGAATCGTTGATGAAGTGCCAATTATCATATCTGATGAAGATAATCTAAGACATAGAAAATTATTATTGCAACTCCTTTCTAATATGAATGAGAATGTAGATGAAATAGAGGTAATTATACAGATTTAAAGGATCAAACATATCATTACTCTCAATGATAATCAATTTTAAAATGTAAATAATCCATATTTTTGTGAATAAATGATGTTGACATGAATTATGTGTTTGATAAAAACCTCAAATTCAAAAATATATAAGCTCGATTATTAGTTTGACTATTCACAAATGTTTTGCTTAAATATTCTTGCAGATGATGTATTATGCTCATATATCCTTCTAATATGCAAGTATTTTGATGGTTTATTTTTTATAGATAAAAGAGAGAGTAGAAAGAAATAGAAATGAAGTAGATTTTGTTGTAAGGAGATGAAAATGATGTTAGAGTAATAAAAATTTTAAATGTAGTAGGGATAAAAGAAAAAAAGATATTAGAATACTGTGAGAATAGTTTTTTGCTGTTAGATGGATGTTTATTCTTTATCTACAATCCTAAAGCAATATGTGTGAATAAATGTAGTAAATATATGATATTGGAGAGAGAATTTTACGAAAAGATTTAGAAGCAGTAATTAATAGTAAATTATTATTTAGAAAGTGATATGTATAAATAATTAGTTCATTATGCATATTCTAATGATATTGAGTGAATATGATGTAGTAGTTAGAAATTTTAAAGAGTTCTAACATAATATATGAAGAAGACGGTGAAATAAAGTTATGTGATTTATTCTTGAATGAAATTAGAAAAGAATGTGATATGAGAGTATATGACGTGTGTTTCAAAAGCCCTGAGGAATTGAATGGATATGAATGTAATGATCGAAGTGTGATTTGGTCAATTGGATGTATATTATATGAAATGATAAACAAGAGATTCCCTTTTTATGAATATAATAATATTAATAAAACAAAAGAAAATATTCTGAAATGTAAATATTTTGTTGATATAAGTAGTGATAGTTTGATAAAAGAGATGATAGAAAGAATGTTAAAAGTAAATAGTAAAGATAGACTGAATTTAACAGAGTTGAGAAAGAGATGATAAAGATGATAGAAATACTAAAAGATGGTGATAATAAATTAATGATTTGTAGTAAAAAAAAATAGAAATATTATTCAATAATGATTATTTTATAGAAATTTCCCCATTTATTGATGTCCAATCAAAGTATTATCTCGAATGTAACAAGTGGGAAGAATTAAGAGACAGTTTTATTGGCTTATACAATAATAAACCAAATGAAAAAATATCAGCAATATTATTGATGATGAAATTATACAATGGAGATGAATCAATAAAAAAGAGACTGAAATTTCAAATATATCTCAAATTTAAAGAAAATGGGGGAAAATGTTATTTAGATGAAATGATGTTTAACATTGCTACTTATGATGAGGAAATTACAATTAATAAAATAAGTCTTTGTTTATGTAAAAAGGGAATGAATTATTTGTTTAGAATATTGAAACTAATCAATCCAACAAAACTTAGATTCTGTATTTTTCCAATATTTATATTTCTATAGTTGAAGTTGATATTCCAATCCAACAACAGTCGTTATTTGGATCATATTTTTCTCATTTATCAAATCTACAAAAACTGGATGTGTATGATCATCATCTTACTTATCATTTTATTGAATCATTTGTAAAATCAATTCCATTGATGAGATTAAAGTATATAAAACTTCATGGTATATTTTACTCTCTATTATATATTCTGTAATAGATAATTCAATAGGTCCAAAAGGGTTGAAATTATTACTTTCATATTTACATTTATTAATCAACAAAGAATATGAATTAGATCTTCATGGAATGAATTTAAATGATGAATCTATGATATTATTATCAGAAGAATTATATAAATTTCCAAATATTAAGAGAATAAATATGAGAAACAACAAGAATATTCATTCTGTTGGATTTAAAGCTTTATTCTCCAAATATCCAATTTCACAGAAAAAGTAAAGAATTATTGATTGATAAACACATATCGGAATTAGTTAATTATGATAAGTGTATGAATCTGATGAATTTGGATATTGATGATAATTATTTCAAATCATTTATATCATTAAGGTCAAATGAATTAAGAGAAATACAAATTTTGGCTTTGAGTAGTATAATTTGAAGTTTTAATATGATGTTTAGATAATATATTAACTATTAAAAGTGTTGAACTGTTGATTAGCAATTTATCTTCATTTTCAAGTTTAGAATGTGTTTTATTGGATGGAATTGAAATAGGAGATGAAGGACTGAATATCTTATTTCCTCATTTATCAATACTAAATATTAAAGGTAATATACTTTGTAAAGTATAAAATCCATAATTGTTTTAATAAATAGATATGGGATTATCTTCAGATGGATTAAAATATTTGTTGGATAGTATAAAGAATATCATGAAAACATCAAGCTTCGTATAAATGGAAATAATATAGATTCAGAAAGAATAGAATATTTGATGGATTATATGAACGTGAATGATAATTTAGAAACGA